>CAEFZY010044188.1:0-60226 GCA_903066815.1 Brachyrhaphis roseni
AACAATAATTACTAAGATTATTAATTTTAACACGTTTTGTTGATTGTATTATTATTTAATAAAGCTACAAACGTTTAGAATCTTTGTGAATATTTTGATAAGCCTGTCAGAAGAGGAAGTTCTGGTTTCAGCGTCCTGGTGGCGTTCAGTTTGTCACCTGCTGCCGCGATCGACTCAAAACCTTCCCGCGATCGACCGGTAGATCGCGATCGACCTTATGAGCACCCCTGGTTTACTGCAATAACTTCTGGGACAATTTATCGTCCAGCAAAATGTGTTATCATGAAAGGTCGATAAGTCATAAATAAATAGAATTCCACCAGAGAGCCTTTGGGCTTTTAACTGCAATTAAATAAACAAATTAAACTTTTACTAAGAACTTTCCAAAGTCAAAGAGACTCGCATCAAACTGACTTTGTTTAAGTCACAATAAACTTCCCACATCGGGATTCTGTGAGCTGAAACCCTTGAGTGAGCGTGATGTGTTCCTCCTCTTCATCCGCCTGCATTCCTCAGTTCAACAGCTCCGCCGTAAAATGGGTCACCCGGTCCTCATCTTGCAATTAATTCATGCGATCCCTAACTCTGTCTGATGCGGCCGGCAGCTGTGACTGCGGCGGCGGAGGAACACACTCCCTCGGCGTCCGCAGGACTTTAATCATCTTGTACTTGGGGCCGCACGTTTGGTACCGGTAATGAGTGATTTACGGGTGGGCAATAAAGCTCGGCTGTCAGCTGGCCCACAGAGGACGGCTGACACATGTAAGACGTATGACTGCGTTTAATGCATGTGAACAAGGAGGAGGTATTCAGAGCTGGCAGTGGCTTTAAATGACGTTTTAACCATGTGTATGGGTATGTGTGGGTGGGTGGGGGTGTGGGGGTGTGTTTGGTTTTAGTGATGTGACTGTAAGCATTTAACAGAGAGAAACTGGTCAGGTTAGAGAAGGTCAACTAACAGATGGTGAACGGTTTGTGTAGCTTACTGGTACGTGGAATTTTTAAGTATAATTTTAAAATAACAAATGAATACATGATTATGTAATTTTGGAGCACTTGGGTAAATACAAGTAATTATTGAACCAACTGACCACAGAATGATTCCCACAAACCAGATAAAGGAAGCTTGATTATTTATTCTGATGCTGCTGTTGTTGTGCTCTTTGTCAGACGACATGGAATCAAGATGATGGTCCAGCAGAGACACATTCATAAATACATCCACCCATCCAAACTGGCCGGGTCAAGCGTCCATCCATCCATCAATCAATTTATCCA
This sequence comes from Brachyrhaphis roseni, assembly GCA_903066815.1. NCBI lineage: Eukaryota > Metazoa > Chordata > Actinopteri > Cyprinodontiformes > Poeciliidae > Brachyrhaphis > Brachyrhaphis roseni. The sequence goes on from CAEFZY010044188.1 coordinate 1,279, forward strand.
TCTCTCCATCCGGCTGTCGCCCAACTTTTCTGAGATGGTGTCTAGCAGGTAAACAAAGCCGTCCTCCTCACCAGAGAGATTCCAACATTCTACAGTCCCAGTCAGACGGCAGAAAAACCTCCAAACTGAGGCATTAAGGAGGAATCATTCAGACACATTCCTCCTTAGTGCCTCCAATTGAAGGTGCACTGGTTTATCTGCTGCTTTTACATTTGATCATCAGGGCACAGATGGACAGACATTAGCTACAACTAGTGTTTAGGTGAGCGCATTGTGCTGTCATTTCCTGCCCTGCTGGATCCATCTGTTCCCAGACTGATCCCAGCCACCAGGCCAGACTTGTTCCTGTTGCTCACTGCACACCAAAACACACCAAAAATGGAGGTTCACTTTGGTCTGGAGTGATTTGACTGGAAAACTCTGGCAGTGGGTAGGAAAAGCTCGCTGCCAACGAATGGATTTTTAGACAGTTAACATAGTCTGGTAGACTCTGTTTGACTGGGAACCAAGATTGCAACATTTATTATATTTTCAGCTGTTGCGGCTCACTGCACTGTGTCAAACAAACCAAACCCTTTGAAAAACCTGCTCCCCTCCTCACCTGTAGTGGCGTTGCACCAAGAACTACTGAAGAAACCGACACAAAAATCCCTGAAGAAGACACTGAGCGCACATTTCTTCTTTTCAGGAAATGTAAACAAAAATGGAGTGGGAGTGGTCTACATCAGAACTCCATTACGCATTCACACCTGCCCAAATGAATCAGACTTTCTTGGCAAACTAACCAGTTTGATGAAAGTGGAGTAAACAGGACTGTATGAAAATGTTTCAATAGAACAATCTACTCAAAAGGCAGCAATATGCTGAACTTTTGCTGTTCGATGAGTCATTTTTTTACATTTGCATAACTATATATAATTAACATTGTGTAAAAATTGTTCCTGAATTGATGGAACAAGTTTGCCATGCTATGGCGGTGAAGAGGTCAACAGTGAGGCCTCACTCATCACTCGTCACTCCACTGCATGTTTCACATCTCAGTGACAGTTAAAGTGTCACCAGAGGGTTTTTCAAGTTATAACTCTCAGTCACAGCGTACCCTCTCCTAAAACTGCAAAAAATATTCCCGTTCTCTTTCTTCCTTTTTCCGAGGTAACGACTTACAGGAAAGACGAGTTCTGGGAGATACGTTACATCCACACACAGTAACAGACAGCGGAGCAGTTCCAGAGCCACAACAATCTGAGTTCAAACAGCAAACATGTAGCTTCTGCACAGCTGGAGAAGCAGGAACTCATCTTTTCACTCTGATAAAATCAAAAACAACACTGCAACAAGCGCTTTCACCCGACTCCTGCTTCGTGTTCATCCCTTTCATGATTAAAATATCTTGATTCAATCATGGTGCACGGTAAATCTTTCAGCACTTCATTAGAGGAAGAGCAGGCACAGACGAGTCCTCCGTTTAACCAGAGGAAACAGACTGTTTCTGTTGGATCACCACTGGTAGGTGTTGTTCTCCTTCAGTTTATAGGCAAATATAGAAACAATACAACTATAATCCTGGTTTTATGGATGATCCTTGATGAAGACTCAGCATCAGAGCAGCTTTTGTCCATCGCAGAACATCCCACTATAGATATATCTACAAAATAGCCACCTAATTAAAACATTAAGCCAAAGAGTGTGACATGATTGTTTGTTGTGTTTGAGTTTAAATAACATTTTTCGTTCCATGATTCCAGACAAATTTTATGCGTCTATATATTTGTCTTCAAACTGTAGCTCAGTTTAACTAAAGCAGAAAACTTTTCAAAATCAGTTTAACTTGGTAAATAGAGGAAAAAACATATATATTATATTATGATGTATATTTCATTATTTAAATTTATCATAAATTGTTTGTATCAAAAATATACATACATTTCCTAAATGTGTGCTGTTAATAGTTGAAATTATTTATTTTGTAATTTCTACAATAATTTATTAATCTACAATTTAATATTTTGTATTATTCTAAGTAACAGAAAGAAGAAAAAAATTAAATGTCTTTGTTATGGTATTTATTTTCCTATTGTTCTTATTGTTTTTAATACTCAAATTATACTTTCCAGCTAAAAATGACATATATTAAGCATCTACTGATGCTGAATATATAAAATAATCAGTTATCTTTTGCAAAATATTTTATACTAAAGGAAATTTTAAAAAAGCCTCCTAATTGTGCACTTTTGCTAGTTTATTTGTTGAAAAAATATATATATTTATATTAAATTATTGAATAAATAAAAAAATACTATGTGTTAATATAGTTAACTACACTTTTTTAAGATTTAAAAATCCATATTTTACTTTTGGTTCATTTAAATTTGTGCTTCTAAACACTAGAAACAGATTTACATTTTTTGATCAAAAATAAACATTCTCCAGAAATCTCAGATTTTACATTATATAGGTTCTTAGTGAAACAAAAATCTGATAAATATATTAAAATAAGCAGTAGAAATTGGTCTTTCTGTGCAAAAATTATATTAATATATCATATTATAAAACTTTCAGTATAGAACATCTACATTTTCTCAACATTTTAGGTAATAATTTTATCTTTAGTTTTTTTTCTTATGTTCTGGATTTTACAAGCAATGCAAATGAGAAAACACAAAAACATGTAGCCTAAGTGGTTTGATGCAACAAGCCCCACATTTATTGCGAGAGATATAAACCATTTTTGCCCCAAATTGCTTGAATTTCCTCAGCAGATGACAGTTGAAACCGGCAGCTCAGTTCCCCACAGCTGTCTGCCGGGGCAATTAAAGCAGCAGGGTGTGCGTTTGTCGCTGCTGCCAAGGATCAAAGGCAGGCTGAGCATTTCTCAGCCTCTCCAGTTGTTCTGCACCGAACCCTCGCATTTCAGAAAAAAGAAAAAAAAAACAAAAAAACAACACGTACAGTACGCAAACTGCTTCCTGTCTCAATAAGGGCTGCTGCTTCTACTTCCCGGAAGCTTCGCGCCGTAGGAAAAGCGAGCTGCCAGCAATGACATCATCATCACCATCATCATCCTCATCATCCTGCAGCAGCAGCAGGAGAAAAGCTGCATCCATCCAGTATCTGCACTGCAAAGCCCCAACTCCCCTGAAACGTCGCTGTGCTTTCAGAGTCTGGATGTGAAATCCTCTGAATGGGGTGAAAGCTCGGAAACAAACACACACTAACTAACTCACACATGGTAAACGCTCAGCAAATAGACCTCGAAGCTCTCACGCATGCAAACACACCCCCACACACCCCCACACACACAGGCCTTCGCTGTTTGCTTGTGTATTTGTGCTTATGAGAACCACAGATTAGATCCATTCACTGTGTTTGGCTGGCAGGTATTCACTGTGACAGTGTGTGTTGGAAAAAGAGAGAGAAAAGGTGGAGGAGGAAGAGGAGGAGCGATGGGGTGGGTTTGGGAGTGGGGATGTTGGTGGGGATGGGGGGGTCAGGCTATACAGTCTTTTGGCAACTCCCGCCAGAGCTGTGGTTGCCATGGTGACTGGGCGAGCGGAAGCAGAGCCTCCCCCGACATATCCTATTAGGGTGAGGCAGCGAGGCCGACCAAGAGAGAGAGGGGAGGAAAAAAGGGGGGGGAAGAGAAGAAGAGGAGGACTTATGTGAGAAAGTTTGTGAGAGGAAGTAGAAGAAGAAGAATGATGATGGAGAGAAAGGTGAAGGTGAGATAAAGGTGTGTCCAGAGAATTTTCTCCCAAACTTTTCTTTTGCTTCTGCAGTGCCACAGCTGATGAGCTGAACGACCTTTGACCCCGTTCCTTCGCACTGACGAACACTGATTAACCTGCATGAAGCAGACATGTTGTTTAATCATCAACGCTTTCTCTGCTGGTGACCCAACGTAACAATGTTTGTTTCATCAGCATATCAACCAGAAACACCAGTAATCAATTTATCATCTCTCCATCCATCCATTTGTGAATCCATCATCCATCCATCCATCCCTCTATGAATCATCAACGAATCCCCCCGTCCCCTTTCCCTAAATAAATTTTTCTAAAATTCTAAAGCGCTAACTTACTTGACTGTATGTAAACTTGCAGTTGAACAAAGTTTGGCATCTTTCTAGAAGTTTGGGCTATTGAATTTTTCAAGTACTTACAAGTTTATGTTCATGCTCTTATTTTGAAGTGGGTGAAGACTGTTCACGCAGCAGTTCCGTTTCCTCTCTTTCTCTTTCTTTTTAACCCTAATAACGTTATTTCAAACAAGGAATAGAGGAACAAAATAAAACAAGGACAGCAGGGAACCAGATAGAATCATCGAATAGTCTTTCAAGGACAGATATAACTTCAATTAAAGTTAGCATTAGCCTCAGCTAAATACCATGTTGGTGTAGTGCTTTAGCATTAGCAGAACAAATGTTTATAATTAGTGCTTTAGAGTTAGCACAATTAGCTTTTTTCTTAGCGATATCTAGCGCTGCCTAATGCTGACCTGTATTCAGATCTCTCCCATACAGCTACTAGTTGAGTCTCGCCTGAGCTAACAATGCTAATAGGTCAATCATATGCCAAGTTTAGTGTCATATTTTACTTAATTTCCTGATAAATTTTAAATAACAGTTTGAAATTACTTGAAAAAGTAACTGAGGTTACTGTATTTCCTTCATATATGTGGGAAATTTCTGCTGAATAAAGTTGACAATGTGTCAAAGCAGTCATTAAAACAGTTCAAAGTTCACCGCAGCCGAGATGTTTTAGCTCTAATTTAGCTGCAAAATAAATATAAGCAGATAACAGAAGGTCTGCTGGATGCATGACGGTACCTGAATGGCATTGTCTTTGAGTTAATAAATGTTGTTTTTATAACTTTATGGCCTTTATAAATAAAATAATTAACCCAGTATTTATTGTATAGTTGAATAGAGCTAATCATTAATCATTTTACAGCTTTTTGCCATTTCTCCAGTGAGATCAGGACCCAGAGAGGAGCTCTCAACGTCTCCTGCTGAGAAGCAAAGTGGGACGCTTATTGTTTGCATGCCTCTAACATGTGGGAAGCCACTGGTGCATGTAGCAGCTGTATGGTGTGTTATTCATTTTCAAGCAGTTACCCAAGGGCACAGACTTTCAGAGTAAACATATAACAGCGATAATAATGATGGTTCTGGTGGTTTTGAGGTATTAAGCAGGATGTTTTAGGTTCTGAACTCCAGGAGGGTCCACTTCCTGGAGACTTTATCTGCGGACAGGAAAGTCCACTCCCCTGTGTGAGAGAGCCGCAGAGGTGTGGTCAACTCACACACACACACACACACACACACCCACACACACACACCCTCTGCTTAATGATCCCTTTCGCCATACTACTCCACCCAGCCCCCACCCATCACTAACCCAAACCACACCACAACACAAGGGGCTCCACCAGAACCCTCCCCCACTCCCCAACACTTTCAGCCTCATGTGAACAGAAATCGCTCAAAGTTTTTTCGATCAGAAATTTGCTTCCAATCCATCGAACCTTCTGTCGTTTCTGAATGTTATCCTTGCTTTTCTCGGTGGTCAAAAGATAACAGTTTGATAAAAATTCATGTAGTCAAATTCTAAGTTTGGATGCAACTATTTTAAGTCCATCTGCAACAACAGTAGAATTACAGAGTTCATGAATGAATAACTCTGGTACTGTCAGCATAAACTTGGCATTTCATTGCTTGAAATTGGAGGATTTAGTGATAAAACACCATGGTCTCAGTGTCTAGATATTAGGGTAACCCTAACCCTACTAATAGCAGGTTTGTTTAGAACACAAGTTACATAAAGTGGTGTGATTTTTATCATTAAACTGCATAGAATAACTGGATTTACTAAAAATGTTGAATTTTTTAATATTGAAGCAGAGTGGAGAAAATATTAAAAGTAACAATCATGACAAAAATCAGTTTTTGAGGGTTTTCAGACATCATTAATTCAAATTCTTATTATAATTTTAGACTTTTCACAAGAAAAAATGAGACAATAAAAGTACAGATTGAGCTAGATCTCAGTCCAAGCCTGTTTTGCTCCAACATTACTAGAAGACATCGCAATCTAAAGGAGGAGCAGATTTATGACCTTCGTTTCGAACAGATCCTTGTCTATGATTAAGGAAAAACTGTCATAAATACTGAGAACCCTGACCTATGGTGCAGCTGATCCAGGTGTGACATTGCTTTATGTCGGTTTCATCAAAATTACAGTGGTCAATAACTGGTAACACATAAGAAAGCAACACCAGCATAAAATAATGTGGAATTAGAAAAAATGTATATGTCATTCAGACTAATACACACAAACTCTCCAGAAATATTGAAATGCAAACTGTTGCAAATTTAATTGTCCTTTATTACGTTTTTTTTGTTTGTTTTGGGGGTTTTTTTATCAAGTGGCTGCTAAAACAAATCCTTTAAAAACCCCAGATTTGTATCAGATGGAACATGCTGAAGGCATTTAAATACATGCAATTTTCTGCATTTAGCAAATGTGCAGCACAAGGTCTCTAATGTGTCAGCTTGAGTCTGGTCTGTTAGTTCATTCATGATTTTTTCAGCTCAGGCTAAACGAAGACAAGCCATGACATTTACAGAACCAGTGTAACCAAACAGGACATGATGCATCACTGAAACTTTTTGCACTTTGTTTATTTTTTGATGGTAGAGTTAGTTGAAGCTCATTCACCTTCAAATTTACGATTTTTGCACAGAGCTGCTAGATTTATACAAATAATTTCAAGGGTCATCCTGCAGACCATCACAACGGCAAGACCAAAAGACAACAACCTTAGAGATATAATTATTGCCTCATATCACCCTGGAAAGGCCCATAGCCATGTCCAAACTATTTGAAGTCCAAGAAAACACGCAAACATCAATCCCAACACATATACAGATCGCGCAACACAAAAATCTCCATCCCAGACTCAGCATGAAAGTTCAAGGTTACATCAGCCTAATTAGACAAAGACATGCTAGTGGTAGGGTGATAGTTTGGATTTAATTGAGGCAGCATGAGCCTCTCTAAACACCAATGTAGTCTAGAGTCAAACAATCATCCCAAACAAAGCAGCACATCCACAACAGAATTTCCCAGGAAGCAAAGAGAACCGTCTTTCCATAATGCTGGAAAAAAAACTGGAAGAAGCTTCAAAAACATAAAAGCTGAGCAACTTTTTATCAATAGGAACTTTTAAAGACACTGTCTGAAACTAAGATATATAATATCCTTTTTATCCTGTGTCTTTGTCTCAATATTGTTTATACTGTTTTATGACCTCAACTATATTGTTAATGTCTGTTGTTTACTGGAAAAATGTGCAGCTTGATCTCCCAACATGTTCTTCCCTCCCTGCCAAGTCGTTAGTGCAAATAAGAATTTGTTGTTAATCACTCACCTGGTTTAAAAAAAAAAGGTTAAATAAAAGGAAAGAAATGACTGGTGTAGTCAAAGTCCAGACACTGCCTCAACATTCAGGCTTTATTTTGATTAACAAAAGTAACAAAAGCGTTACTTATTACTAGGTCACCATGACCAGATTTTCCAAAAATTATTGTGTTATTTTCAACAAATATAATAGTAATAGTGACATACCGATGAAAGTATGCAAACTCAAAAATTGATTAAAAAAGACATTAATCATTTAGATTAGACAGAGAGAACAGGCAAAAGTGAAAGGTAGTGCAAACCAAAAATGTTTGCAGCATTTTTCAATGATATTCAAGGGGAACATCTCTTTAATGATTATTGTCCAATGGAAAATTTTCAAGCTCATTTTAATTTATCATGCAGTAAACTGATTTATGATGTTATATACTGTGCGTTATACAACAGTAAGCATCTCTGGTGGATTCTCTTTTAAAAACAAAGCGTCTTCATCTTGCAACATCGAGGACAAAATGGACAGCAGTCTGCTCTTATCTGACTGTCCACACCCTCTCCACCTCCACCCTATCTCCTCCCTCCATCTGAAACCTATCCCCGTCTGTCTCCTACTGCTCTTTTCCACTTCCTCCAACATATTCTTCTGCGCTCATCCAGCCTTTCTCTGGAAGGCGGGGCTGAGGAATGGCTGCTGTTGCGTGCCTGCGACTGACAAACATCACCTTATCATTAATCCTCACGCCCTGCATCATATATGCTCTGATAATAACAGGTTATGGTCCTAAAACCTATCAACTTCAATATGCAGTTAGAAACTTTAATGTGCAGCGACTTGCCTGCGCCAGCTAAAAAGCGTTCTCATGCAGGGTGATGTACAGGTAGTACTTATGATTATATTTAATTAGCACACATCAATAATGAGGGTGCAAGATGTTAACAGGCGAGCAGATAGAATGATAACAAGAAGGGGGAATTTTAAGATGGTGTAAGAAATAAAATGTTTATGAGATATCCACTCTGATTCCTTTGGGACAACTCAAATGTCTTTTAAAGGTGACCTATTATGTTTCCTTGAACAGGGAGGGTAGGTCAAGGGGCTACACAAAACATTGTTGGTTACAATTTTTTGTGCAAAATCAATTTTAGCTGATGAGATTTTAGTCTGATCAGTTCTGCCGATTCTGGGCTCCTTTCAGATCAAGCTGTTTTAGGGCCCCTTGTCACTTTAAATCCAAATAAGCTGCAGCTGGCCACACCCTCCAACTCAACGTTTACACTGGCACGTAAAAATGGATGCAAACAGATGCGCAATTAGACGACCGTACAAGTTTGAAAAGGAGAAGTAGAGCTTCCTGCACAATCAAGAAGAATGCAGAAAGTAGTTTCTGGATGGTAGGTCAACAACAAAACACTTGTCTTTTTCAGCAGCCATTGTACAGCACATACAGCAGTAAAACTAGCTGATTAAACACACTGGAGTTCAGCTTGGGTTGCTAAGTAACGAGTTGGGCTTTGCTGCTAATTTGTGAAGTTCTTTTCCTTAAGTTTTTGAAATGGTTCATTTTCCAGACACCAAAAAAAAAAACTTATTTCCAAAAAATGTTTAAGTGTTTTTTTTAAGATCTTGTGCTGTTTTTAGAAGCAGCAGAATCCAAATAGAAGTACAAATTAAAATTCAAAATTAAATAGTTTTTTTTATGTATTTTAGTTTTCAGTGTTCTGATCGAGACTGAATGTTCCAGGTGGTTAAAACTCAAGCTATAGGGGGGAAACAAATTACCAGGGTGTTTTAAAACTTGTTTTGACCTTAATAAGCTCATGAAAGTATTTGGGTCAATTTCTTTAGAGGTTTTGTAGGGTTTTAAGTGGGACTTTACAGAACATCTTTACTTTGTTTGCCTCTCTGAGGGCAGAAAGCAGTTTGAAGCTCAGCATAGTTTGTAGAGCTCTCACCACAGTTTACAGTGGTGAACTCTATCAAGTGTCTACTTAAACTAAAAAACAAAAAAAACTGACAAATTTTAAACTTTGCAAACAAATGATGTGGTTAGGGTGTGTTTCTTTCACATATGGCTCCTGGCCAAAGCCAAAATGTTTTTAAACTATAACGATCTTGTAAAGGGTGTCCACATTTTTATAACTTTGAGACTGGGCTTAGCACAATACCCTTTATTTTGGCAAAAACTAGTCTCTACTAAGTCACCTCCAAACCGTACAGAATGCTGCTAACAAACTCTAAGAAGCACAATCAGTTTAGGATTCATTTGAAACTTTAGATTCTGGAATAAACTTCCGCTATAAATAAGACTGACCTCTGACCTAGGACTCTTCAAGACTCTGACATTTTTTATTATTCGACTGTCACTTCTGTTTTATTTTATTGTACTCATTGTAAAGCTGTGTTTAACTTAACTTAGTGGTTATTGAAAAGACCAATACAAATAAATGCATTATTATTATTATTATTATTATTATTATTATTATTATTATTATGCATAAAATAGCAGTATCTCTATGACTTGGTTGCGATTCAGAATTTGCAGATATTTCTGTGGAAGGTAAGTCCAGATAATTTGTGAGAATTTGTTCACAGATTTTTTTTCCATTGAGCAAATGTAAAATATTCAAAAGGAAAAAATTCCTTCACTGCTGTAAATAGTAACCGTCTACTGTATTGATTTTTCGAGTTAATTTTTATTTTCTCTAATTTTTTTAAATCAATAAATGGTAAAAAGAAAAAAAAAAAAAAAGGTAATAAGGTACATAAGTAACCTACATAATATCAGGTAATTAGTGGGTCCAGGTCTGTAATGTGGTCATTTTGATTAGTTAATCACAAGGATTGTAACGCGTTAAACATTTTATTTAATCACAATTAGTTTTTTACATGCAAAAGTTCTTAGCGGAACCTTTTTATTATGTTTCTGGTGTGCATATAAATCTGACGCACAAGAGACATTTGCAAAAGAAACAATAAAGCTACTTTTCGTGGCCCACTGGGGGTTAACTTTGCTTCAAAAAACGATTTGAAGGGACGTTGGAAAGACTACTATTGTGTTGAAGTTGTGCTAAAAGGAGTTAGCATATCAGCAACATTATTCATCCATCCTTCATCCTACACGCTTATCCCTAGTCGGTTAGGAGGAGTGCTGGTGCCCATCTCCAGTGGCAGGGTACACCCTGGACAGGTTCACAGTTCAGCAAAGTTATTCAAGCCTAATATAGCATCTCAATGCTAAACATGATGCACCAGCACAGACGTCCCCAATGCTAAAAACGATCAGGGGTTCCTGAAACACGGGAAAGCTTAATGGGCATAACAGGACTTTGTACCAATCTGATAGAAGAATAACCTAAATAACAGATTAAAAGCAATAAATATCTTTGTTGTTGAGCTCATTTGTCTATTTATTCAATAATTTAGCAGCAAAATGGGTTTTTAAATTGAAACTGTTTCTCATTCTGTCAAAAAATTAATTACAGACTCAGCAATTAACTCGATTTAGAATCTTAATGCCATCCCACCACTAATAATTATCACACCAAATGAATGCACTACCATCATCTTGATAACGATACCCTTCAGAGCGGAAGTATGCAGTGCAGCAAGAAGACTCAAAAGAAGCAGAAGTAAGAGTAAAACCGTAAAAGCTTCAACAGAACAGAATAAAGGAGAATCTGGTCTATGATGAGGACTCACTATGTTGAATTTATGAATAAATGGTCAGAAATCAACTGAGAGAAAATGGGGTACTGTCTCTCAGAACCTTCTGGTTTAGTATAAAAGCCATTCATGGAATAAACTTTCTGAATGTTTTACCTAATTTAAATTTAGACAAAAAGTAAACCTAACTGCTTTCACTCAGTCTTGTAGATCTGATGGATCTTTACACCTTCTGTTTGGATTTTTTTTTTGGACTGATTTCTACAGTCAGGAACTTCCAAAGATATAAAAAAAAAAATCACAAAACATTGCTAAACTGAGAGCAATAAACCAGAATCTTATTTTAAATCCTGTGAGGACTCAACGGGTTCCAACTCGTCAGAACCTGCAGCCACACCTGCTGACGCCTACCTACGCCTAACTGATTTTCCTCCATCACTTCTTCTATCCACCAATCATCACCACCCAAAACCCCACCTCTCCTTCCTCCGTTCTCCTCCTCTTCCTCACCGTGCACTCCATCTCCTCTGGCTCTGGTTTGATCTGTACTGAGGGCATGTCTCTCCGGCCTTGGGCCTCCTTCTCCTCTTCCGTTTCCTCCTGCTTCACCCTGACGGTGAGCGCCCCCACCTCCTTCGGCTTCTCCTCTTCGTCGTGCGGCGGCCGAGGCCCAGTCGCCAGCTCCTCCTCCTCCTGCTCTGGTCGGGCGGCGGGGGGCGGAGGTGAGGACGGCGGCTGCCGGGTCACGGCGCTCTGCTTGGCCGGGCTCCTCTGCTTCTTTCGGGCACCAGCGGCACTCTTCTTCTGCTTTGGAGTCGACTGGCACTGAGGAAGAGGAGGAGAGGCAGACAATTAGTTAGACGGAGGAAGGTACAAATCATGCAGAAGATGCAGAGGACAGGAAGGTGGAGAGAGGGTAGGAGGTGATAAGGAGGAGAGGAAGGGGGGAGGGGTCAGAAGAAGGTAAAGAAAAAAAGTTTGAAGCCAGAGAAAGGGGCTGAAAAATGAGAGAAAACCAAGAAAAAGGGAAAAAATAGAAATAAATCTGTAAGCTGGAGTTTAAAGGCAAAAGAGCTGATAACAAGCTTTACCTCCTCTCTAATAATCAGCCAGAAGAGGGCTCACACACACTCACAGTTTAATAAAAGAGGGGAAAATTAAAGCTAAAGTAAAAGAAGAGAGCAGAGAAGAAGAGGCAGAGAAACAAAGGCCTAAATCCTGAGGCTGACACTGAGGGAATGAGAACGAAAGAGAAATAACAGACAGAGCAGGGAGGAGTAGCCGTGAACTGACCCCTCCCTCCCTTTCAGTGGCAGGCAGGCGGACACACCCTTTTCTGGAAGCCGAGCAGCAACACACACACACACACACACACACACACACACACACACACATTCAGAGAGCGACTGGGGAGTGCCAAGGCAGAGGGACGCAAGCACACACACATTCAGGAGGAGAAGCAACACACCCCAGCTCCTCTAGCTTACTCTGCTGTCCATTTCCTCTTCCTTTATAAGTTAAACTATCAGCAATCATCAGCTCTCCTACAAATTATCAGGGAACAGAAACTTTTGACGAGTAAACCCCAAAAAGATCAACTTCAAGGGTTTTGAGATAAATATGTCTACAGGTTTAGGAAATAGTTGGAGTTAAAACGGTTTGCTTTTACTTCTACTTCAATAAAGCAAAGTTTCCACTTTTATTCTGTATTTCTCAACTATATCGCATGAATATAGGACAAGATACAGATAGTTAAAGTTTCTCCTGAACAAGCTGGGAAACACGCAGCACAAAAAGGGGAAAAGGAAAGAACAAAAAAACAAGAACAACCTTTTAGCCTCAGAAGACAATTTATGCCAAAACAAACTGTCCTGAAAGAGTATTCATACCCTTTAAACTTTTTCTAATACATCTAAAATTTTGTTGAAAGAAAGTCATAGGAAGTCCTGTTTGCCACAAGTTATAGAGGAGAAACAGCAAACATGTTAAAGGAGGACTTTTGATCAGATAAGAACAGAATGACGCTTTTTGTGGGGGTCTACAAAATGCTGGCAAACTAACACTTCATCTGCTTTATTTAATCCAGTTCATTTGTCTAGGAAGTCCAATTTGTTTGGGGAGGTGTGAATTCGTAATTGAACTCTGATGCGGACCAAAAAAGCAAAAGCAAGTCCTGATTCAGTTAAAGTGAACTGTGGTGTGGTTTGAATTAAAATGTGAACTCCTAGTGGACTGGAGAGCGCTCCAAAAGCAGGACATGGACTAAAGCACAGGGCATTCTGGGTAAATAAAACCAAAACAAACACACATATTTGGCACTAACAGAAGAAATGGCTCATGGTGTTATACCAAAAACAATTTATTATAGCGCTACTCCATTTTTCTTGACATTTTGTGAAGGAGGAAGTTTTTATATCATCTCCTTGAGTGATTCTTGGTACAGTGCTTGGTTCAGGGTAGAACAGGTTTTTCAAAGGGTTTGGTTAATTTGACACAGTGTAGTGTGAAAGCGAACAGCACCAGCCGAAAATATAACAAATGTTGCAATTTTGGTCCCCAATCGAACACTGGACATCATCACAGAGAAACACAATGCAGGCAGCATCATGCTATGGGGATGCTTTAGAGGGGCTGCAAAAGACTTGAAACCCTAAACATACAGCTGGAGATCTACAGTGATGTCTCTACAGCAAAAGGCGATTCTGTAAATTATTGACTCAGGTGAGTGAAATACAAAAGCACACCACACTTTTCAGAATTGGAATCATTTAAAAAATATAAGCCAAATCAATCTTTTTCTTCCATTTCACAAATACACACAATTTTGTCCTGATTAGTCAAATAAAATGTCAAAGCAGTGTGAATACTAAAAGTAGTGTAACAACATCCCTTAGAATTGCTCACAGCTTTAATCAGTATAGTAAAGACATTGCGCCATTTTAGTTGGTGCTGCAGGTCATGACCCCTGCTTGGACTTTTAAAACATGCTGACTTGTCTACTTTTTGTTTCCCTTCCCTATAACTTCAGCTAATGCTGGTGTGAATACAGGCCTGGTTTCTGAGTATTAAATAAATAATCTAATGTTGTAAGGTCAGCATGTTCACACACATACGCTTTATACAAAAAACATTGCGTTGATGCAATCAGGCCATCCGCACTATGAAGCATCTTATGTTTAAGCATAAGCAAAGCGTAAGCTGGTTGCATCTAAAGCAAAAATGTTCAATCTGAGTAATTTGTAAAAGTCTACTAACTGTATAGATAGATGCTTATTTGTAAACTAACTTTTCTGGTTGATCAGTTTGCTGTGTTTTTTCTTGTTCCTGTGAACCTGAACCATGGTTTTATGCTGGTATGCTACCCAACCCCAGCAGATTCCACAGTGAGGTGGGGCCTTAAGTTAATCAGGCTGGGTGTGGCTGTAAGCACCGCCCCTCTCACACTCATGCAGAGGACACAAACACACACACACACAAGTACCCCTCCCCAGGTCCATTGTGGCCAGACAGAGCCCCCTCTGTGTCTCTAAACAAAGGTAAATGCAGTTTGATGCTTTACCTTCCCCCCAAACCAACAACACAACCCACAAACGGACAATGTCTGATATTTCACTGGACTCCCATAGATGAAAGCATATTTTTGGTGTGAAAAACAAATGACTTCTGGGGCAAAATGTGTTGGCATTTGGTCCTAGAATTAAACGTGACACAGAAAAAGTTATTTCTAAGAAAGTAAAGCATGCTTCTACAGCAATACAGCCAGGATGTACAGATAACTGCACCACAATGACATGACATGACTTCATCTATACCGGTATGAGTTTCAGTTCTGCTTCCAGGAAGTTTGAACATGAAGTCAAAAAAGGCTTCAACTATTTGTGATCAGACTTTTTTACCCTTTTCAATTTGTGTGGAGCACTTGTACCAATATTTTTTTAAAAAATGACAAGATTCCCAATGTAATTTTTTGTGACTGGTGACATCTCATCTACCATTCATCATGCCTCAGTATGTCCAGTCCTACCAATGGCAGATGACAAGATAATCGAGATAATCAAACTAGACCCTATGAGATAAAGTCATTTGAAGATTGAAAAGTAAACTGTCTACTGCATTAAAACTACAGTATGTGAACTTTTTCCAGGCTAAACTGGATTTTATTTTTAAGCTGAAAATGCATTTTAAAAAACTCTTCAATGTACTTTTAGTAAAGCAACACCAGTTACCTGTAAAGGTTCAGTATTTAGGTAAAAAAGGTATTTGTCTCATGCTAATGCCTCCTGTCTAACTAATGTTAAACTGATAATGCTATATGTCTAATTAAAGCTAATGTCTTCTACTGACCACTGCCAATGACTGTCAGACAAATGCTAATATGATCTGCTATTTTTTCAACTCTTGCTAAATTATCTATCCAGTTAAAGCTAATACCATCTGTGGAAGTAAAACTAATATCTAACTAAAGGTAATGCTCTTTATCTTATGTTAATTCTAAATGTTTACCTAATCTAATGGTATCCAACTTGCTAAAGCTAATGCTATTTTTTCAACTAATGCTAACTGAACCTTATGTGATCAATCTAACTAAAAATAATGCTGTCGTAAGATATCCATGCTGCTAAAGACAATACTATTTTTCAAATTTTTGCTAATGCTATATGTCTAACTTACATTCATTCTATTAATAAAACTGAAGCTAATAGTCTTGCTAAATGTAGAATACAGCTATCTGTGTAGCTAAAGCTTAAACTATCTGTGAAACTAGAGCCATTATCTTTTGAACTAATTCTAAGGGTATGTGTTTAATGTTATCCCTTAAAATAATGCAAAAACTATCTGCCTGACATCAAATTCTGAAGAAAATATTGTAACTTGTCAAGTTTATTTTTGGATTTAAAAGGTTAAATTAGGCATATTGAAGACAGTAGTGGTTCTATCACTTGCCGTGAAAGCTGTGTTGGTGAATATTAATCTACAAGAGGCCATTGCTATATTTGGTGCTGTTTTGTTACATTTAATTTCAATATGATTAAAAACATAATTATAAAAAATTTTATAATTTAGTAGCTAATTTTACAAAACATAAAAAAGCACATGAAGTAATGGAAGAGTAGAACGTGTGTGTTTTGATTTTCATCACACTGTTAGTTTGCTTTGTTAACAAGCAAATCTTTTTTTATTTTTTTGTACCCCCTCACCTCCATCCACCCTCACACACACACACACCTACACAACTGAGCCTGCTTTGGCAAATAAAATTTAAAGACAGTCTGGAGACTTGGATTGAGGTTTATCTGCAGTTATTTACAAGACACTGAGGGCAACATACAAGTGTCACTACTCGTGTAATGAAAACAGTTTAGAGCTGATCAGGGCAACCCATGCACAATAAAAAGGAACAATTGAAAAGAAGCAAGAGCACCTCTGAATATTAGTCCCTTCAAAAATGTTTTGGATTTAAAATCTGCATAGTGTAAACATAACAGGATCAAATCAGATTTGCAAATAATTCTGGAGTGTTTAACTTAAGTCTGTCTGGCTTTCTAGATGGATGGGGTTGAGTGTGTAATGTGAACATTAAAAGAAGAGATTTCAAGGCAGCTGGATGGCGTTTCAGCTTGCAGATCACACGCATGTTCTCACTGCAAACAGATCGAAGCAAACACTGAGAATCTTCAGCAAATCCAACTTGATCCACATCTGCCCTCCGACAAGGCAGTAGAGGGGAAGGAGCACACCGAGGGGGGCAAAGAGCCAGATCTGTGTGTGTGTGTGCATGGGTGTGAAGAGCAGCACTAACGAGTAGCGATAGTGAGAGACTGTGGTAAGCTTATGCGCATGTTGTGTGTATAAATGAGGTCTGACAAGATGCTTGTGTGTGAAACCCCCACCCAGGAGAAGGGGGTCCCACTGTGGAGTTCCAGGAATAAAAAAGGGTGGGGTGGGTGTGACCCTGTCAGCCTCTGATTCCACCACAGGAAGTTGGGATGGGGGTAGCTGGGATGAGGAGGATTGCAAGAGAAAAATAGAGAATGCTGCAGATTTTTTTCACTTCTTTATCTGCCACTTCTTGACTAAAAAGGTTTTTGCCCACTTACAACTGACTTCTCACTGCATGACAAGAGGGATTTACGACACCTATTGATACCTAGAGCTGCCGTGCGCTTAGAGATTGAGGGAAATTGTAGGGAATTGCGAAGAATTGTCAAAAACAGTGTGTCTGTGTTGCCCTATCACCCCTGTCCCCTTGGGCCTAGGTGAGGCTTTTATATTTAAAAGAAGTTGCTGGGACCAATGCAAATGCATATCAGCTATTGAGCACCGGCCTTTCTGACTGTCGTTCCTGTTGTAGTTCATTCATTTTACCTTCTGTGCCCCACCCAGGTCTGTTTACCAGTTTCAGAACCCGACCAAAACCCCTCAGTGTTATTACCTTGAGAAATAATGAGATTTGTTTAAGTATAAAACAGGCATTAATGCCGAATATGTTCTAATGTTACAAGTCATACAAATGGAACAAAAACAGAGTGACATTCACCAGCACTTGGCCATACTTAGCTCACCTTAGGCATGTAACTAAGTGTGCATCGCTAAGTACAATTTTCAGGGTAAATCTGATGATACATTGTCAACATTGCATGTCTGTTCAGCTCATCCAAGATTGTGTGGTGTACACTCCAGTCCACCACTGTACACATTTCCAAGAGAAGTGCTTCTGCCGACGTGAAAACACTGCGCTTTAAATAAAGCACATCAGTTGTGTTATCATGTGACAAAGTTCTAATCATTTGCACAAGTAAAATATTGGTCATTGTAGTACCATAGGTACATGTTCATGGCATACTAAATTGTTGACTCTTCTGAAATTACCTCCTAATCTGGACTTTGTGATTAAACATTCGGAATGTTGGAATACTGCCTCAAAAAAGCCTCTATTCCACCAGGTACTCCGCCAAATGGAGTGGCTCATTGTAGAAGAAATATTTTTGTGAACAATATTGAAACTAAATGTTACTGTTCACTGACTGCTTTAATGATCCAGAGTCCGGTCATATTGGAGTAGCAATCTACATTCCATACCACAATACAGGGCTGAAGAAACTACAGATAATTTATCAGTATATACAATTAGTTGCTTAACTCTTGAATTTAAATTGAAGAACAAAATAGTTGAAAGTATGTGATACCTTCTGATAGAGTACATTTTTATTCTTTTTTTACGTTTTGTTAGATAAGCAATAAATATAACTCGGACATAATCAACTATATTTATTATATTCTAAAAAAAAAACTAAAAAGGAGACAGTTCAAAGTAGAATTGAGTAAATAAGCATCTACCTAATTAAAAACATTTTAGCGATTAATTATAATAAGATATATTGTCACGTAACTTTTGAAAAACAAATTTTCTATAATTTATTTTTTCTGTCAACTTCCTGTTCACACTCACACGCAGGCTTTTCTTAGAACTTTTGGCTCACAACAATGTGAGTTTTAGATGCAAAAACAAATGTTGCCTATAACATTTGGAAAATATGGAACACTTTAGGAAGTTTTTCTCTTAGTTTTTTTTCCACCAACAACTTTTTACAGCCATTTATTTCACATCGTGGTAGGAATCATAAGAGTTTCTGTCCTTGTTCAGATGAATCTGTGCCTTACACTTTTTACAGTAATGTGTGCAAAGTGATTTCCAGAACAGTGTTTGCATCTCTGTTGGGCTTCCCATGTTGTAAAATGATAAATGCCATTCTTTCTCACATCCAGAGGCACACTGCAGCTTGGTCTTCTACAGGGTGCCGTTGAAGTCGCTTCAGGAGAGGAAAGTGGTCAACCAAACTTGATTTTGACCTTTCCTGCACTTGTAGGAGAAGTGCCAACTAAAGCATTTTAGGTTGTAGCTTCAGCTAATCTCTTCTGTAGAGGTTTCAAGCATTGATGATGGTTACTGTAACAGTGAGCCACTAGATGTACATGCACCATCTTCGGGATCTAAAGCCGAACTTCAGAAAGGCTGATAATATATCAAGAAGAGCAACACCACCCATGAACTCATGTGATTCAACAATGGCTGGCTTGAAAACCATTATATGAGTTTTGGAGTGGATGGAAAACTGCTTCATGAGGAATGGAAATGAATTGAAGAGTGGAAGAGGGTGAATGAACTTCAGAGTGAACCAGGACAACAACCTTATTGTGACCTAGTATGACAGGTAGTGAACTTATTTCTTCATTTGATGGCATTGAACCAGTGGAAAATGTTCTGCAATCCCCTGGAGCATTTCATCAGTGACCAAGTGCTTGGATATATGCATAGAGTGATGCAACACCTGTTTGAGCCTTCCTCAACCCTGGCAATGACATCAACGTTTGGAACTTGACAGTATTTTCTCCAGTTGTATTATTTGTTTTTCACATTAGTCTTCACTGATTCATTTCTGACTGTGTCCAGGATGATTGTTTGGATCTCAATTGCCATATTGGTCTGGGCTACACTTTGATCATCATAGTCTTCATCATAGTTGATAACTGAATATCTTTCATCATGCATGGCCGGCGGAGTCCAATCCTCATCATCTTCTCCTTACTGCTCTATATATCTTGAATTGTCACACATTATCATGTTGATGATTATTCAAAGTATTTTCTTTCTCTCTCTTCTTCCTCTACTCTTTTTTAAAATCTGAAATATATATAAATAACTAGTCGATACACCATAAAGATTATGGTTTTAGAATAATTACTATTGTAAAAAAAAAAAAAATTTGAAAAGACATTTAGTGATAATTATTGAGTAAACAAAAGTTTGTGGCTGATTTGTGGCTGGCATGACATTGATTACTTAATAAAAATATTACATTACTGTTCAGTGATAAAGCACCTTAAATATCTGCTGTATCAAATATGATACACTCATTTTAACATGATTTAAATGTAATATAACAAAACCATTTCTAAGTAATTATTTCAAAACATAAAACATGAATAACAATGTATAAATTATTTTTACTGTAAGTTGTCTAAAATTGGTAAAGACTTTCCTGGAAAACGCGTCTGACCAATCTCATGCGAATGCGAGACGACATTTAGAAAAGAGAAAAAAAAAACGCTTTCTCTGCCTGCAGTGCAATGATAATCCCGTAGATGGCATAATACAAGTCTCAAATTGTATACAATAGGTTTTTGGGTAAGTATTGATCATGGTTAAAAAAAAAAATAGAGACCACAGAAACGTATGTACCATTAATGATATAAATGGCAATATAGGGTTAAGCAAGATATTGGAGATTGATTTAAGTTAACAATTCCTTAATGTTGATCAGAAAAAGTACTAGTTCCACTGGCAGATTATTTCACTTGATACGTTTCCCATTCTATGGATTTTAAGGAACTGTCGACTTAAAATAAGCTCCTTAATCTTGCTGAAAAGTTATTTGTAAGTTAGCTTTGCTTTTTTATTTTATTAGGATATTTGCGCTAGAAACTAGACCAAACATTTGGTAAAATTGTACATTTTTGCAAGGAAGAAATTAATTAAAGAGCAAGTAAAGATTTAAATGAATTAATAATTTAGTTCACAACATTATCACTCAACAAATATATGGTATTATACTCACAAGTGTGTGAGTGTAGGTTTTTATGCCACCTGTTGTGACAAAACAATCCAGGTGCATTTTGCTCGCAGTAAAACTGTTTCTAATGGGTTAAATTGTTGAATATGGACACAGAGTCTTAGACTACAGTATCTCGCAGTGCAAAAACAAGTCAAAGACAGCTAAAAACAAAAACATGTTCATTCAGTATTAAACATTTGCAGATATCAACCAGATCCTGCATCTTAGATATGTCAAGAAACAAGCCTAATCCAGAGAGGCTCCTCAACCCGGACTTAAAGAGTCCTGACAACGTCCTGGTGCCAGACACCACAGGACTTCCCCTGAGGTCCCAACTCCATGCCCCAATGGATCAAGGCTGATTTGGCAGCACAACGGGGGCACATATGTTAAAGACAATGCATGTTGACTCTGATCTTTGGAGGCTCAAGCAAATGCTGCTTTCTCATTCAATTTTATGAATGGAGACTGATGAAAGAAAGGCAAAAACAAAATCACCACTCAAAACTTTGGGGATTGAATTTTATCCATAAAGTGGGGAATATAAACAGTTTAAAACCCTCCTGGTTTAATAATATAACACTACAACTCACACAGACAGGTTGTTATTAACCAGTACCAGTCCAGGGAGCTTTCTTTCCCTTTAAGAAAAGAAAATGCTCTGTCAGAGCTGTGGTCTGTGGCTCTCTGACTACTTGCTCAACGGTAGCATTAAGTAAGAACAGATAAAACCAACAGCCGGCCATTTTTTTTTTTTTTTCCATTTGCTATCGAGAGACAGAGCATCCATATGTAATGAGACTCAAGTCTCAGACCTCAAGTACAAATGAAGTCTGGAGTCTTTAGAGTGTAAGGCAACTACCAGGTATTTGTGACTTAAGTGTGTATCAAGTCTACAACTAACGGTAGATTGGCAAAGCAGATTGCCTGTATGAGTAACATACAGGCATTTTTGGCCTGTGTGTGATCCATTCTGAACGGCCAACTTCTAAACTTCTCACTCACCCATAAATCTGATTTCCCATATGCGGTGCTAAACCAAATACATATCCAATAGTTTGTAAGGTTATGTCACATCCAATATTTTCGTTATTGCCATGAAATATGTTTCGTAATTCTGCTCCACAAGAACCCAGACGCAGTAAACTGGGAAGTAAACAATGGCCGAATATTATAATTAGGAAAGTTATGAAAGAAGCCTGTGTCAATGAAGTGAATCACATCACAATCCCACCACTCTTGGTTCCGACTACGCATCCAAAAAGACTTCTCTACAGAACTTGCATTATTAGCTTCGTTTGTCTTGTCATCATCTTGTGACAATAATGTTGACTCCTTTCCTGAATAACTTTAAAACTCGATCCACAGTCGGCGGCATCCATTGTTACTTCTGAAAGCAATCCACTGCTGTGTGGCGTCTACAGAATTAAGCATCAAGACTTGTTGTGTGAATGTAGCCTTAGACTGAGTCCCAAACTCTGGTCTTACATGCATTTTATCGGATAAATAACTCCCTCTCATGGGCAGTGTAAATATCACATATTGTATGGGGGATGAGTGTTTTAGTGCTTTCAGGTTGACATTAAACCTTTAAGTCCTAAAAGGAGTGCTGCAATCCAGCCAAATTAGCAGTACCATAATTCTGCCATACTTTGCCCTATCTGAAAATTTCCTAACAGTTTTTGAAAAGGGAGACGTTGCGCTTTCCAGCCAATATCAGGTTATCACGGTAATTTCACCCCCGGCGTAGCAGGGAGTGAAATTAATCTGACGGGCATTCTCTTAATAGAATTCTCTTAATAATTTGCTAGATATTGAAAGTTCCAGTCGTTACGGATAAATGGGCAACTATATCTACTCACAGGACATTTAAAGAACGGCATACAATTAAAATAAGCGAAAATGTAAAATTTAGGACATAAAGGGTTAAATTAGCATGTTGAATATGAATGAAAACTGCAGAAAACATTTTTTCTAGAAATAGCTCCTCCTGGTGGAAACCAAAATCAACATTTAAATTTTAAGTCAACTCACATATTTATTTAAAGGTATCCATCTGTTTTGGGGTTTTTCTATAGTAACAAAAACAAACTTAATAGGGATGAAGTTGCACTGACCCAGCAGTTGCAATAGCACAACCAAAATGGGCAAAACTAGCAGGTGTAAAATAAACTACATGCAATAATCATAGCAAATAATGAAGTGATTGTAATAAACTACTGTTCAGCGACTAATTTTAGCTGTCACAAATCAACGCAAATCGATAGTGTCAAAAATAACACGAAGCACTGGCTGTGTCTGGGCTTCATAACAGGCCAATCTCCACATTTTTTAAAACCTATTTTTATCCTCTGAAGGTTGGCTGAGCGTGAACTGAACGCTCTGCTTCATCCTCATACGATCCCACACATTCACACCCGCTCAGAACAACCAGTCTGTTGCTGCAAAGCTGCAAAGATCTGATGAGAGCTCAGAGTCATGCTGTAAGTTTGTGACAGAAGTTTTTTCCATTTCCGTTCTGTGCTCTGTAGTCTGGGTTTCAACCCCTTGTTCAACTCTGTTCTCGTGAATAATTTTTAGCGTCATGCAGAGCAGTTGGTAATGAAATTAACTGCATGTTTAAGCCTCATTTGATGAATTTTGCAGATGAAGAGGAAGGATACTAGTGCAAAAAGACATTTATTTTTTTGCAGTGTGCGAGCCAGAGAGGGTGGGACTGGGAGACTATCTGGGTCAGCGCTCCCTTCGTGTCGCTGCTGCCTCTCTACAAACCCCCTCCGGCTTTGTGTGTGTGTGTGAGTGCATGCAGGGGTGCGCACGTGTGGGTTGGGAGGGGGGAGGGTGGGACTATCCCAGTCAGCCGCTGCGTTCATGCCCTCACTTCGTTCCCATGCATGCTCGCATATGCGCACATCTTTCACTTGTGGTCATGGGTTTCTTGAAAAAGTTCTCGAGAAGAAACACATTCACAGGCACCTGGACACAACATCTGCACAGAAAATAATTAGGTTTCCATTTTTCTTTCTACATTCAACTGCTGCTGGGGATTCCTGTCACGTTACGATACTAAAAGAGGAAAATAAATAACCAAACGAGGCGAAAGGATTTGCCAACCTAAAAACAGCTTTTTTTTTTATTCCACTAGGGGTTCAATCTAAGTTCACAGCACTACTAAACATCCGGCAATACAATTCACGATGAAACAATGTCACAATGTATCATCAACCTAAACGTTTATGCAGCCAAACCTCATAGTCAATTAGATTTTATCATCCTCGGGTTTGCTTATCCACAAATCAAAAGAGGCAGAAGTGAACAGGTGCAACTAGAGTTCCAGGTTGATTATTCATTGACTAGTAATTGGGAGTGTTGGCGTAAAAAAATGCTTCTCTTTCACAAACACCCTTTGGTTGGCTTATACAGTATTTTTGTTCACGGTGCTCCAAGATAGTGTGACTTTAATTTGAATGAAAAGCTTCAAAGCCTCAGCACCTCTTAGTTCAAGAACAAAATTTAAACTGGAGACGTTGAAGCTAGCAATGTTGCAAGAGATGTTGGATTTCTTCAAGCTATTGGAGGTATGTTTGCTAGAAAATAATAAATAGGCCAGGTTTGGCCTATGATGAACAGAAATTAAGTAAAAACTTGCAAAAACATTAAAAAACTAAGCGTGCTCGAATCCAGCTATTGACTATCCAGTCTGCCATTTTGTGGTGTTTAATAAAGTTTAATTCTTCAAAACTGTCCTGTGGTAAAACAGGTCATTGTATCTGTAACTCTAACATTACAATGACACCAACATAAAAAAATAAGACTGAGACTTCGACATGTTTCAGTTAAAATCCAATCATTTTATGCTAATTTTCTCCCCACACTTGTTAAAAAACTGCAGCAGTTGTTCTCCCGGCATCTCAGTGGTTAGGAAACAATTTTTGCATACATTAATGTTGGCATCCTGAAGCCAACTTCAGTTTTAGTAATGCTAAAGTTAGCATGCTAACAGCAACAAAATGTTGTTGCTAACACTGAAAGACTAATTTTTATGCATATTTCATACAGTCCAAACTTCCATAAAAAAATATAACCAGTCATGCCTCATATGAGTCACTACTCATAAACAGTCAAAAACACCTTTAGGTGGTGATAATTGTATTCTAGGTAGTCCACATGTCAAACTGAACCAGATTTGTTCAGAATTTCCGATAAAAGTGATTGTCAGGAAACAACATGGCCCTCCAGATATTTGGGACTACATATTGATATGTTTTTTGAACCTTATTTAAATTAAATAAAGTGTCACATTTAAAGGATTGTTTTATTTGTTTATTCTTTAAAGTCACTATATAATTGTTGAGTTGTGACAACAAGGTACAGTTTTCTGAACGGGCCGTACTTTGATAGAAGAGGACGTGCACCAGATTAGTCTGCTGGAGGACAGGGAGGTCAGTTTCCATTGGTTTCCAGCGGAGGGTCCAAACATTGCACAACTCCTGTAACTGGAGTCCCTAACACACACACACACACACCAATCACACACATCCATACCCCTCCCTGCGTGGCCTCAGCCCTGAGACGCAAAAGGACAAACTTCTTCGTACAAGACCAAGGGTGTGAAGAAAAATCTAGCGAAACTCACAGCCTGTGCTAGCTATCATGGTCACAAGGTTTTAGCTTGAGAGTCCTTCAACTCAAAAACTTAACATACAAATTTACAGAAGGTCATTACTTTAGCTCAGCAAATCCTTCCCCTCCCCGTCTCAATTTTCTCCCTCCTCTCACCCTCCCTCACTGTGTGCTGTGTGTGTGTGTGTTTGTAAGGGTGGGGTTTGGTTAATAAGTGACATGGATGAGATGGGCAGATGGGTGGTGGCTGGTTGGCTGCAAGAGTACAAAAAATACTTCACAAAAATACCAAAACCTCAATGTAGTCCCAAATATTTCATCTTTTTGGAAGTTAAGTCTCTTGGAATTTCCAAAAGGTCCTGAAGACTTCATCTAGATTTATGTTGTTCTGTCAGGCATTAATGGAAAAATTACAAGCATTTCGGCCTCTAACTCACAGACTGAAGGTTGTTCATTACATGTGAGTCGACTGGATACAGCAATCAAAGTAAATGAAGAATATAACCTGCAGGTAAATATGCTCAGGAAGTATATGCTTATGGGATATGCAAGGGATTAAAAATTATTCTTGGAACATTAACATTAACCAGTTCTTCCCCAGCCAGATTTGTCTCCATGTGTAGTACTTCCTCTTTTGGCACAAGCCACACCTGTCCAGGTATTGCGCGCAAGGGATTTACGACAAACTGCATTCGTTGATTGGCCGATAGACTGTATGAGCGAAGGCGATACTTTTAAACTCCTTAAAAACATCTCAACCACTATTTTCAACCCAGATGAGGACATAGTATGAAATGCAAATAGATTAATTCCACAGTCAACTTTTAATTTATCAATTGTGGCAGAAGAGAGCATGCAGCATCAACTGGACGGGGCAGCCCGCATCCAACAAGAGAAACTGGCTGCTGAAGGGTACACGCAAAATGACATCATCAGAGAATCAACCACAGTTCCTGCATGCTCATGGTCCACCCAAGTTCCCACAATCCCACCGACATAGTGAGAAACACACTGCCAACAGAGACACACCCTACTCAGCTACAACCAAACCAGTCATTAACAGGCTAGGGTGAGACGTGACAGTGGAGAAGGGGCTTTGAAAAGTATGTGTATGCTGACCTCACAAGAGTTTGTTGGGGTTGAAATCAGAACAACAGGCAGGTTGGGCATGGAATTGGTATAGGTTTTTTTAGAAAAGCTTGAAAAAAAAGAACTACAGGCAGATTGTTCTATCCTGTCCTCTCCCAAACTCTGGAGGTAGTCTCTTTTGAACTCTGCTTGGTGTGAGTGAGCATCGTCATCTTGGAGGATAGAGATCGGTCCCGAGTGGAGGGATGGAATTTCCACTGGTTGTTGGAGCTAATCTTGATTGGTAGAGAGGACGTGGTGAATTTTTCATGCTGCTACTCAACACAAAAATAAATTTTCCTTATGAATGCCCACTAATCCATCACTGTATAATTGCAGAGTTGCAGAGGGGGCTGGTCCCTATCTCCAGCGATCATTGGGCAAGAGACGAGGTACACCCTGGACAGATTGCCAGGGTGTCTGTGTTGTAACAGGACAACACAAAGACACAAACAAGACAAACAACCACACACACACTCATACATAAGGTAAATTAAGAGACTAATTAACTTAATAGTCATGTTTTTAACCGTGGGAGGAAGCCAGAATACCTGGAGGGAACCCAAGTGTGCACATGGGGAACAAACAAACTATATGTCGTACAAATGTGACATATTTCAAAGTTTCTAAGTAGATTCTAATGGCACGCCCAAGAAAGCTGGTTGAAGAATGGGATGAAGAGTGTGTGACCAGGCAAAGGAGAGAAGAAGCCAGGCTGTTGAAGCTGTGTACCTCGAACTTTTGACGACCCTGTTTGTTGAATGAATTAACTGTTGAATCACCAATATGTGTTGTTTCTCCAACAGTAACCATCCAATCCAATGAACAAGATCAAACAAGAGTCAATAGTGAAATAAGTTGTGATAAATGTAAATTGCAGCTTATAAATTATGGTCTTTCACACTGGTTACGTTTTGATGCTGTCAGGTCATACGCCAATTGGCTTTCACTTTCCAAATTTTAATGATATGGAGCAGCAAGAATGTCTACAGAAAATACAACCAGTTTTGGTTTTCTTTTCAAGTGAAGTTTGCTTTCAGACACACACCTACAATAATCCAGAGATGAACAGGAAGGAAGTGGTTCCTTAATAATGCTGTATATCTAAGAAATGCTTCAAACCAAACTATTGTCTTGTATTTTTATGCACTTAATCTGATGCATATTCCACTTTTCTGTTGTAGAAAACTCTTATTGACAAGTTCTGAACAACGTTGCTTCTATATATTCTTTTTGTAAGGCTTCTATTTTCATGTGGCTCTGTATATACATCAGATCTTTCTGTATTTTTGCACAGAATACAGAAATAAAAAATAAACATGCCTAAGTAAGTATTGTTCTGTTTATTAAACATTTATTTTTGCATTTTATTTATTATGCATTTCTACTCGCGCATTGCTTTGCTTCTTATACTCAGAAATTTCACCCCAAAGGGATAAATAAATGAATATTATATAGAATTCTGATCTGAACACATCATGATTAACCTTTTTTTCATAAGATTCTTGCAATTACGAAGTATTTTTAAAGTATAAGATTGTTGTGCCAGATTTATTTATTTATTTATATCACCAAAGGATTTAAAATTTAGAAAATAGAGCTCTGATAAGTTGTTTTTCTTGTAACTGAGCACTCTTAATTTAAGTCAACTTTGGTTTGGGACTAAAATTCTGTAAATCTTTTGAAATTTATCTGCTATAAATGGCTAGTTGTTATGCATCATGAATGTGAATTGATTTGGATTCCATTTCTTCAGTAGCACACATGATTTTTATTTGTGGGCATATGTTACTGAAACTTTATCAATGTCTCTACTGCTGGAGTATAAATGTAAAAACCTCTATGCAACTTTTTTGACTATGATATTTTCTGTATAACTTCATACTTCATTCAGATGAGAAACAATTTCTAACATCAGCTCCTGCAATACGCAACAGAAAAAAGGTGAGCAGACACTCATTCTGGTTACATCACAAGGCTGATAAAGTCCCAAACAGCTCAGAAACTACAACAGGGCTACTTCTGCTTCACATCGAGCCACACAGAACCAACTTATCTCCGTCCTCCAGCCACTCCCTGACAGTTTCACTCCCTCCACCCCTGCATCAGCTGAGAACAGCGCGACAACGCCCCTTAAAGGGCCACGGCCCCCATCAGAGGGGGCTTACGTTCCAGGAAGCGGAAAGTTCGAGGTGATCCGATGGTCTGAGAGGAAACAAGATACTTCTCTGTTGCAATATGTAACCATGAGCATAAGGTGTTGAAATATGGAATGTGTTATGACTTCAGCAAAATTTGCTTCACGGATTCACATGTAGCGGTACTTTTGAGGTTAAAACTGTGTTAATAAGTGAGATTTGCATCTAGCATAATTTTAAAGATGTCAGAAAGCATGTGTATTTATTTCTGACATGAAAGTAGTCAGATGTTCCTGGAATTCTTTAAATCATCTAAGTCAAAACTTCTCCAAGCTTTTTGAATGTTTTTCAGTGTTTTTAATTTGGATTTCAGCTGTGGTTTGTTTTGCTACCAAACTCTGACAGCAAACTATTTGTCAGAAAAGAAAATTATATTTTAGCAATAACAAAGTGTCAGACCTTTAGAGGAACTTTTTTTAATGCCTGTTTCCTAAAATGACTTTAAAGTACTCTCTGTCAGCTTAGGGGTGTTTTTTCATGAGATTTTTCTTCTTTTGTTTGCCATATGTCCTGTTTTCTCTTTTCTAATCAAAACCTAGTGTGAGAATATTTTATCATGGCCAGAAACACAGACTCACAATAAAACGAGTAAACTTTGATAGATAAATGACTGCCTTGAAGGAGAATATCTATAAATAAGGAGTAGCTTAAGACTTACACAGTCAGGTAAATGTTTACAACCACAAACACAAACTTTTAACAAAACAAAAATTAAGACAGATTGATGGCTAACTAAATATTTCTAGCTAGCTGCATATTGCTAACTAGCTAACTGAATGTATGTAGCTACCTGGAAAGCTAGCTAGAGAGCATTATTATTTGATGTTTCCACTATAAGACTAACATAATAAAAATTGTTGGAAAATACACCAACATCCTAGCGCTAGAACCACTCTGTCAGGACATTTCTTAAAGTTCAAAGACCAACCAGTAGTTACTGGTGAAATATGGTGGTGAGAGTTTCAAGCTCTTAGTAGAAAAATCTAGTTGGGATGTTTATCATATAAAGCTTAAGAAAAAATATTCAATCTGTAAATGTTGAGAAAAAGCCTCAATACAATACCGTATTTTTAAAAATATGTTCATTAAAACATTATCTTTTAATTTTGGGACTATCTATATAATATATAGATTTTCTTCTAGCACTGAACAAAAAGAAGTGTTCCTTTGCAGCGGAAACCAAATCACCAGCTGTCAGGCATTCACAAATTTATCCTCTGATTACATGATACCTCTGACTAAGATGTGCTTGACATTCCTCGGCAAGAACTGTCATGCATGTTCCTCGACGTCCTATAGGACAAAGAAAACATGCTTCAAGGGAAATTTCTCAGCAGTTGGGAATCTGATGAAAACAAGGTCAGAGTCACCGAGGAATCTTGCAGCGCTGCACATGCAGACGTGTAGGAACTGACAGCGACATTTAACCGGAAAAGACGCAGAGATAACATCACTAAATGCAAACAAGAGGGCACAGGGGGGTCCTTTATTTATTTATTTGCCTACATATATATATTTATATATATTTGGAAAAGTTTGGGAAAAAAAATTTGTGGAAAAGTTTTGAAAAATATGGAACTTAATTTTTTTTTCAATCTTTCTTTCCATTAACCTATCAGTCCATTTATCTGTCCATTTCCTTCTGTCCATACATCCAGCTATCACTTTCTATCAATCTATCATCCATCCATTACCTTCTGTCCATCTACATATGCAACCATTTCTATCCAGCCATCATTACAATCCACCCTTCTTCCCATCTGTCTACAGGTCCATAGTTCCATTTCTTCATTCATCCATCTGTCCATCCACCCAACCATCAACATTTCCATCAGTTTCTCTGTCCATCCATACATCAAAGGTAATATCAAGATATTCTAAAAAGTAACATAATCACAGCTGAAGTCGTACAGATGATATTGATCTGAGTTTCTAAAAAAAAAAAAAGACGAAATAAAACACCAGATTGCAGCTTGTAAATGATCTAAGGGACAGCGACAGCGCATGTTATTCGTTCAATATCAGAAGCAAGAAAAGGAAAAGCTCCACCCTATGGCTTAGCAACTTGTAAAACCACCTTCAGTAGTTCTTGTCTGTATGACTATCTGTCTAGCACATCACTATCGAAAGCTTTTGGGCCTCTCTTTTTCTACAGAGGGCCAAGATTGCAAAATCTTGATTAAGATTTTGCAATGCCTTGGAGTCCTGCAGGGGTTCACCTCAAGATGAACCCGCTGAGACATCGACACCTGGGAAGAATTCTCTCTGTAAATTTACAGACTTGCAACACTTCTCTGTTTGACAAGCAGCAACTGTTGCATCCATAGGATCATCTCCTAATGACTTTTCTACTCGCAGGCGATCAGTTCATCAATACACTTGATCAGCACCTGCTGCTACTTACCCTCTTAATTCTCCTCAATCAGTAAGGATGTGTTTTGTTTTACACACACACTGCTGATGACTTTGTCCTCAGTCTTTCTTAAAAAGACTGCTTGGTGTGTTTTTCTCCCTGAGACATTCACCCGTTCTACATTTGACTATGGCTTAGCTGCTATAGGCATAGGCTGCTTAAAGACTAATAACCACATATTACCACTTTCCTATTTTTACCATTATCTCTATTTATGCATTATTTTCAATCATTGTAGGGACAAAATAAATAGTGAGCCTGAATCTGCTGAGGTTTCTATTGTTGAAGGTGAGTAGATCCTTTCCACTCTCACCAAATGCTTGCTCAGAACGAGGGACTGCTTCAATTTTCATATTTGGCAATAAATTGTCAACTGAATTTCCTCAATTTAATTTAAAGTTTAGATTAATTTGGCCCAGAATCTGACTGATGACTGGTCTTTATTGCTAAAAATTACAGCTAAAAATTCAATTGATTTAAACTGAATTTAATTCCTGGATTTGCATCCAATTATCATTAAGATATTTCTGTTAATGTAGCTCAAATTATTTTGTCTCTTACGGATTTTTTGCTTCACTAATTGCATTATTTTATGACCAACAGATGCTGTAAACTGGAATTGAGTCAAACACGGCCCGTCTCCAGGGACCTCTCATCCTTTAAGTTTGTTTCTACAATTCAGTCGCCAGAAAAACAAAAGCTGTGCCATACCGTAACATATTTTTTGCCTTACAGTCGCCTGAATGTTGGGTCAGAAATAATTAAAAAAACAACAACAGAACCACAAACACAGACGGTGAATGTGAGGAGCTAAACTGGGTGTGTCTCCATCTGGCAGGCAAAACGCTCTCAGAGAGAGAGAGAAGCTGTCTGTTATCACACCACACCCAGCTGACGCAAAGCCGGCCACCAGTTCCCTACACACCCTCTTCCCTCTACACACACACACACGCACACACGCACGCTCACCCCCACATATTCAACAAAAAGTTAGTGCACATTTTTCCTGTCTAAGTGTCAAGGCTGTGTGGTCAAAGTACCTCTCCAAATCTCACACCTAATTCAGAATGACCAGCGGTCACAACTCAGTGTGTTCTCACAAACATATTAATTCAAATCCGTAAAACACTATCTACATTTGTAGCGCATGTATCAGTTCAAACACAAAGTGATTTACATCTGCTGACACCAGCAGACAATGAGAGGAGAAAAAAAGAGAAAAAGAAGTAAAACTAAATACTAATCAATAATTATCGATATCGACTGAAATGAAACACTTATATCGTGATACATCTTTCAGCCATATTGTCCAGTTTTTTCAGCCATTATACCCAGATCTCTTGACCATAGATGAGTGTAAGAATGGTAGCTTAACCAGCAAATGGAGAACTTCGCCTTCTGACTCAGCTCTCTCTTCACTACAACAGACCGGTACAGCACCCGCATCACTGCGGACGCCCAACCAGTCTACCTATCAATCTCCCGCTCCATTTTTCCCCTCCTTTGTGAAGAAGACTCTGAGTTGTTTAAACTCCTCCGCTTGGGCAGGAGAAGGTACACTACTCTTTTCTGGTTCAGGACCATGGTGTCAGATTTAGAGGCATTTAAAGGAAGAAAAAAACACAAGAATGGATTTGGTTTTCTATAGCCAGAGAGCCAAATTGGAGTCATCTCAATATGTCTCTAAAAATGGTGTCATCAAGTAAATATTTAATCGTCCCCATGTTGTATTCTGATTTTCTGTTGAGGATTGGTGTGCATTATATATAGTCATACATTGGGATATCTGATCTTTTTGTTCATCTTACATAAACACTGATGTAAATAGGAGTTTTCTATTCCATTTCAACGTGATTT
This sequence comes from Brachyrhaphis roseni, assembly GCA_903066815.1. NCBI lineage: Eukaryota > Metazoa > Chordata > Actinopteri > Cyprinodontiformes > Poeciliidae > Brachyrhaphis > Brachyrhaphis roseni. The sequence goes on from CAEFZY010044188.1 coordinate 34,191, forward strand.
ATAAGGGTAAGACCGCACAGTTAAAACCATATATTAGTTCAGCTGTTTTGATGCACTGATGTAGACTTAAAGGAAAGCTTTAAACATCTTCATCTAGCAATGGTCTCCAAGATGCCCAAATGTTGGTGCCGAGGTTTAGCACAGAAACCAGTAGGTTGGAAAACCGCCACTAATCATTGTGGTTGAAGTATTCCAAAAAAAAAAAAAAAAATTATTCTGACGAGCTTTTACATAAACAAAAACAATGTCAAAAAGCCAATATTTACAGTTTAAAATTAGTTATCTCACCTGCAACGGATTGGAAAACCACAGCCCCAGGTGTGTAAACATTGTGATAAGGCTATGCTATAGTAGAAATGAGAAAAGAGGAAAGCTTGTCTCTGCAGGTAAATAACTTTTATACTCTTTGGTAATTTAGATTGCACCAGCTAGTTCTTGAGGCCATTATTTCACCCATCTTATCAATGTCATCTCAGTGAGGCTGAAAAGGGAAAGGTGGCATTTTTTGAGACCAGCCCAGCAGGAGACACGTCTTCCTCTTTTTGTTTTTCACTAACCTTCTTCTCAGTGTCGCAGTGTGTGCCACCTTTCAAAGAGAAACATTTAAATTTCTTATTTCAACAGCTGATTTCCCCCCAGCAGGTACACAATGTGGTAAATTAAATCATCATGGTTCAGTTTCACATTTGAAGTGCTCCATTAGGTTGATGCAAACCTCTCTTTCCTGATACTTTGTAGTGGTGACACACATTGAGAGCTCTACATCTGTTCTTTGACAGTCACTGAAGAAAAAGTAGTCAAAGTCTAATTCAGTTTCACACCAACAGCTCATTTGCCTTCTCCCAGAGCAACCTAGGAACAACCAATCGGAGCTAGGAGGTAGATCTTAGTGCTGTCAATCAACCTCCATGTGGAACTGCTCATTCCTCCCTCCCCTTTTCTCTGCTACACTTAAGCATAGCCTGTTGTGAATGCTAGGCTAGTTAGCATTGCCACCAATGATGACGGATAAACGGTTTTCCTGTAAGGGTAAATTACAACAGACTGGAAAACCACAAACCCAGGTGTGAACATGAAGATAATTGACAGCGCTAAGACCCTCCTCCTGACTCTGATTGGATGTTTTGGTCAGGAACGATGCATATCTTCAGACGACAGTAGTAGCTCAGGGAGAAGGTGGAGGAGATCAATCTTTTCACAGATTTTCTGTCTCAAAGTACACTGTCATAACGTAGTGACAGTTTAACAAATATGTAAAAAAAAAATAATATTTTTTTATGAGTGACCATGTAAATTTAAAGAATTCATTTTTCTTCATATTTCTTTTCCAAGAAGCAAGATTCTCTTGCAATATTTTGAAGTATTATTGATAAATAGTCATCAAGGCTTTCCAAAGGTATTCAAAGAGATTTTCTGTAGACTTTCGATGCTCTTTTTTCTCACAGGGATCAAAACCGAGAGAAAAGATTATAAGAAAGTGTCTGCTTGGAATGAAGAAATGCTCCATCTTAAAACTCTCACCGTTCTCAGTTCAAATCAAAGCTGTTGTCAGTGAGGGAGAGAGAGAGTGCGCTCCTGTTTTATGAATCTTTTATTTACAGGAACCTAACAGTGAAACAGACTTCAGAGTTTTATCAAGTCAAGTGGAGTAACGGTTTCAGACAACCACCAGCTGGGACTCCAGTTCAAAAGCCCGACCTCACAACGATGAAGTCACAGGGAAAAAGGTGAGGGAAAACCATGGAGAACAGATGACCTCAGTCTTATTTGGTTTCATTTCTATTTTCAGCTGAATCCCTTATCATCATTTTTAAGAGAAACCGTGCAAGTGTGTAGCCTTTACCCTGGAAAAAAAAAAAAAGAAACAGATTATCTTCCTCCTCTCTCGGAACTGACACACCCACCACCCTCTCCCTTCTTCCTCTCACCCCTTTCTTTCCTCTCTTTTCACTTTTTCTTTGTGGCCGCCTTGGCAGCGCCGCCGCGGTTGCCACAGAGACGGGATTCTTCACCCCCGCGGTGAATGACTGTGCCGCAGTTGGTGGGCACGGGGGGAGTTGCTCTGCTCCACCACCAACAACATCATCATCATCATCACCAGCCCTGCATCCAGGCTTAATCTAAGGTGACACGGCCACTGTCCTCACACAAACACACAAGGCACAGCACACACACACACACGAGAACGTGTCAACACCGGCATGCAGCAAACACTTGCAGCGAGAGGAATGCGTGTCCCGTACACTTAACAAACCCTTTCTGTCCGCCACTACCGCACTCATTCACGTAATTTACATCACGCGTCTCCACTGGAAGCGCACATTCAGACCTACTCAGGCCTCCGTAGTGAACACACTTACACACTTCCTTTCCTCTGAACATCCAGTGCCAATGTGTCTCTGCTCCCTTTTCAAAACCAAACTTAAAAGTCAAAGCTCTAAATTCTTGTTCTCTTCAATTGTAAATCAGAAGTTATGTTTTACTGCTCTTCATTTCATTAACCAAATTAAAGAAGACAGTTAGGTGATTGGAGGGGGAAAAAGTAAAGTTAAAGAGATTAGGAAATTAATTTAAAAAAAATTAATCAGAATTTATTTTCATAATTTCATTCATATGATGATTGGCTGCTGTGTTTTGGATCACTACTCTGCTGTGAATCAGTTCAGGCCAAGTTTTATGTATCAGACTCGACAGAGGAGTCCATGGTCAACTAATAGAGCTGCCATCGATGTTTTAAATGTGTATTTTGAAGAATTGCATTAGAAAAGGTTGATGGAAGACAAAACATTTGAAATAAATTATTTAATTTTGTAAAAAAAAAAAATAAAAAAAAAAGAAAGGCTTTGGCTTTCACATGAGGTAGTTGTGGACTTGTTAATCATTTTCTGGTCTGGTCATGACCTTAAAAAGTTACCATGAAAACCGAAAGCTGTAGAGTCTGAGATGGAGCCCTCATTTTGTTTTAAGGTAAATTTCCTGGGAAGTCCACTTTTGAGAATATTGACAGTTTTTTAAAATATTTTTGACCTGCAAACAATTTTTATTGCTGATTTCTTATGAGATTATGACCCTTCCCTGATTGATGGCCACATTGCTTAGGTATTTCTGTCCAAGTACTGTGTTAACCTACTCCTGTCCGCTCCAGAACAAGGCAACTATCTAAACTCTTTTTTATTGTAGGTCACAATCAGTCACTTAGTGCATATTGTTTGCAGAACTGACTGATTATTTCCTTACTGAAATTCCAGGAAAGCAACTTAGTTTTCACACAGTTTTTCAGTTTTTGCTTTGTTTTTCTTTAATACATGGATGTATTAAAGAAAAACATAATACATTTTATTATGTATTAACCATTTAGTGGTTAGTATTTCAAACCACTAAATGCTTTGAAATATTTAGTGGTTAATTTAAGATTTCATTGAAATGCTAAGTGTTGTAGTGCAACCAAAATCTACATTTAGAACAGCTTCATTACAAATAAGCAATTTTTTTATGATATTTGTGAACATAACACTGCGTGATTGGATTTTACGGCCACACATTTTGAGACAGCCTCGTTCCCATAGAATGATTTCCAGCCCATCTTTACGCTGATATCATCTCCAGAGTCAGGATGTGAACGTATGTGTGTTTACACACAAGTAACTGCCTCTGAGTCCTCTGGAAATACAACATGCTGGTAGTAAACCTCCAGCTTACTGGCAAGCTTTCACTTGCACTAAGTGGCATTTATGATGAAAATATCCTGTGTTTAGAGTTTATGATTTCAACTGAAAGGCAAAACAGAACAAGATGTAATCAAAGAAGAAAACGATGTGCTGCAATATTTTTAGCCAGATATTATACACAAAGGGATAGAAGTCACTCAAATCCTTGAATGATAGCTTATTAATTTGACCCCTGGTGAGACAGTGAACAGTAGCAAATAAAAAGATGGATACAAAACTCACAAAACGAGATAAGAGTGGAAAATCAAAAGTAGAGCAATTCAAACATGAATAGGTGTGTTATTACAGCCAACGGCCCCGACAAAGCTGAGCTTTCAGCACCAGAAGCCCACATGACAAATCCTATTGACCTTTCATGAACTTCACGTGAACTTCAACGCTGCTTCCTGCGATTTGCTGACATCAGAAGAGACTGGGCGTGTTCTCCAAACGGCCACCACCTCGCCAGTGTACACAAACAACGCTGACAGATGCCTCCATCAGGCACATGGGAAAAGTTTTCCAAGAGGTGCTGTGGGCAAATTCAGATCTGATCTTCTCTCTAAATAGACCTGGTATAAAAACATCCTTACACAAAGCCTGTAGCTAGCCAAGTAGAAAGCTATTGTCGTACTTCTTCATGTGCTTGACATGCTGTAGAGTTTTTATTACTGTGCTTATTAGATAAATTCATGTTACAGCATAGATTTTACAACCTGAGTACGGAAGACTATTAAACACAAACTATAACAGTTGTCTCTCTAAATGATCGGTAAATGGCAAAAAATGTCCATGTTTGAAGAAACACTTCATGGCAGTTTAAACTTGTGCATTTCAAACTTCCTGTGCTGCAATGCAAACACTGGCTTGGACATGAACAAGAGAGATTTTGCTTCAACTGTTATTATTGTTATTCCTTCTTTATAACAAAAAAAACAAAAACAAATGGATCCAAAAGGATCTCAAAACTAAAAAAAAAAAAAAAAAAAAGAACGGCTTCCACGAGTTTTGAACTGTTACTTTTTGAAATTCCTCTGAGGTCCTAACGTTATAGCTTGGTCAATAGAGATTTAGTTTCAAATAAGCATGTCTTTTGTCTTCTTTATTACTGAAAAAGACACATGGATCATTAAGTAATGTTTGGGAAATGACTCATTGGAGCTTTTAATAGCAAAAAAAAAAAAAAAAAAAAAGCAACAAATGAATAATTATATAATTTTTTAAATAATGCCTTACCAAAGATTTGAACTGATACTTGTCTGTGTATAGCAGCTAGCTGTGCTGCAGTGCTAATGTTGACTTGTTCAAAAAGAAATTTGGTTATAGTTTGGACATTTTGGACAGTCGTGATTCTCTATTACGGCACTCCAAAAGCTGAGGAAATGTTAGCAAGTCCAATAATCTTCACTTAATGTAGCCAAAACAGAAGACAGAGTTTAATCAAACACTGTAAAATAAGTTTTCTTTTCAAGCCACAACAAAACATTTTATAAAATAAGGATTTCAATGACAGTTAAAGGAAAACTTGAAGTCTCATTTTGTCCACACCATCTCATGAGACAATAAACAATAACCTAGATAGACTTTCTGTCATCTCGTCGTCTGGCTAATACTTCTTTCACAACCACAATTGCTTTGTTTGTTTTATTGCTACTAGCATGGACGTCAGTAACTTTAATTAAAAATCATTGTCTGCTTCTATTTTGTCTAAAAGAGCTTTTTCAAAATAAAACGTAACAGCTGTTTGTAGTTTAACAGTCTGTGTCAAACCAGTGCAGACATTACCAACATGCAGTATATGAAATAATATTTACCAAAGCCAGTCTACTAATATTTTAGAAATATTATTCAAAAGACAGAGGGTCAGAGGTCAGTCTCGGATAACTTTTCAGCTCCAGTTAGGCTGCAACAATGAAGCTTTTAAAAGCCATACCTTTACATTTTGATTAGAAAAAGGCAAGAAACAAATTGCATTTTTTTTTTTCGTGTTCAAGACTAACTCCTTCAAAAGTCTTATTTCCTGCACAACATAGAACAATAATCATTTCTTTAAAGCACATAACAGTTAATATTTTAAACTAATATAATGTTTTGAACATAACTAATTAAAAGGAAGCTGAAAACAGGACTGGACTGATGGTTTCCATTATGACTACTGTTAGCACTGTAAACCAAGTCCCTCTAAAATTTTCAGACTGAAGCTTTTAATGACCTTTTTTGGTTGTTTTAAATCATTACATGTTTCATCAAAACATTATAACAGAAAAAGTGTTGACATTTTGTATTTATATGCACAAAATGCATATAAATACAAAAAACCTCATACACAACTTTTTTATTTCTATGTTTAACATGCATAGGGCGGATGGAATGGCGCATAATTCAGATTGATTCGCAATATTTGCCCTCAGGATACAAAGCTGCTGCAACACAACCAATACCAGGGAATGAATTGTCTCGGTAGTTTCTGCAGAAATTTTGTTTTACTGCAAGGTACCACAACTTAAAAAAAAAAGTATATTCATGATGAGACCAATTTTTATGCGATATGATTTATAGTGTGGCTCTGGTGGAGTCTTAAGATCTTGTTTGTGGTTTTTTTCCCCGCTGGATGAAGAGAGTGGCGTTGTGGACTACTCATTCCCACCAGAAACCCAGAAACGGAGGGAATCACTATAGCAACCACTAATACAACATCTTTTATGTCTGTAGCTTGTACAAAGCCCACTAGGTACTTGTTTCTTACACTGAACTGTCATCAGGTAATTTCTAACTTCTTTAAAAGAGCGAACTGAAGGAATATCCAAAATGTTTTCCAAGTAACAATTTAAAAATGTGACACCACCTATTATTTTTTTATGCATTTTTTATGAAAATACACATTATAAGACTATCAGGTACCTCCACTGGGAAGTTAGCATCTTTTCTTTAGAATTAACAGACTGTAAATGTTATGATGCCAAAATCATAAAATATACAAGGATGATTAGCACATCAAGGCAGACTGAGTTAAACTGTCACTTAAACATACAGTCAACACAGATGGCCACTGGGCAGGCCAAGCTGTTCCCGGGAAAATTGGTTAGGTGTGTTAGTGTGTGTATGGGTCCTTACACACATACACACACGCACACTTGAGTTCTTTTTTTTTTTTTTCCTCATTTCTATTTCTCCAATTCTCCAGATTTCTACCATCTACTATTTCTTGAAATGTTTATTGTGGACAGAGCAGTTAAAGATGAAGAAAAGAAAGAAAAGTTTTTGACTCAACATCTGTGAAAATGTATCACCAAGATAGAACAGACTTATTATAGAGATCAAATCAGAGAAAATTAACTAATGCTCTGAATATGTTGGGGATTTTCAGCTAATGGCCTTTTTAGAGTTTAACGATTAGTCGATTACTAAATTAGCTGATGAGTATTTCAATCTACCGGTAATCATCACGATTAATCATTTCAGCCCTAGTCACAAGAATCTACAATTTCCACAAACTCAGATAAGACAGGTGGCTGAAGCTAAACCTCACACTTTGGCTAAATTATGTACAGATCATATGAGATTTTATATGATCGTATAATCAAACTATTTTGTCTTGTAAAGTACTTTGGAAGTACCTTTAAATCGAATGGGGGGTGTCATGTTTTGACCTGACAATGAAGACTTCAAGAAGTCATTTTCTACCATTACTTGCCAAGGTCACTTTGACAATTAGGTAACAGATCTATTCCAAAGTCAGAGTGATACAAAAATTAACCAATGAGTGTTAAATCAGCCATTCTGCAACAACTATGCAAATCAATTCTCCTCCAACACCTAAATTAAAAGAAAAAAATTCTGCAGGATATTTTGGCTAACATTGTATTCTTTTGTAACTTGATTAGTCAACCAATGAAAGCAAGCTTGCATTTAGTGGAAATTCGATTCATCTCAGTGTCACCTCCAGATGGTGTGAATGTGTAGAATGTACTAGTGGTGGAAAACACTAGTACATTCTAGGAAGAAGAGGAGGAGGAGGAATGACAGAGCTGCAGCAAGCTCCTCATCCTTGTACTGCGGCAGCCTGAGCCTCCTGTAACAGAGTCAGATCACGACATAAAGGGGAGTCCCTGATCCGTTCATAACTGGTTACAAGTACAACCAGTGTGAAACCAGTTTCCCCCCCAGATCATAACTTTAAATCTACCTTTAAGTCTCCCTTCCACTCTCCATCCCAGGCTCAAATCTACTTTAAGTTGGTAAAGAGTTTGGGAATCTCTGCAAATTAGCAGCTGTGTGTGAATCTTGGGTCTACAGCAGCTCTGCTGGTGTTTCAAACATTTCAATTCTGAGCCTGGATCTGGTGAGCGAGCTTCAATTTTTGGTAACATGACGAGAGAATTGGCCTCCTCTGCTCTGCTCTGCCTTCGTCATATAAACAGAGATGTGTCTCTATAAATAGAGCTAAAGCCCCGAAGCAGTCCGGCCTGAGCAAGACAACCCAGTGAACAGAGGGGAAAAAAGCAATAGAGAGAAACCAACAACTCTACTTCCCTTTACCTACTGATTTTAAGCCAAAAAAAAGTAAAGTTTCTATCTGAATCCTGCACGTTTTGCCATTTTTTTCTTTATCATATAGAGAAGTCCCTTCTACCTTTCTCAAGAACTCACACAAAAAAACCACAATCACACCAGTCTGTTTTTAAAATAATACATCACAGTTTAGTGAATAGAATCAGAGGTAACAGATTCAGTTGCAAGTTTTTCATAGAGTATTTGAAAGTCTGTTCAAACGTCAACACACCAAAAACTCAAAATTATCTGTAGACTGTTTGAAAATGACAAAAAACAAAAACTTTTAAACAGAGCTGAAATTTGACCCGCAGATAGCTCCAACTGTCACATTTTCACTCATTTTTTGAGTCTAGCATTTCTAACGTCCATCAAGGTACTTGAGATAGGCATGTAAAACCAACTCATGTCCATGATCTGTAGCATTTTCAGAAAGCTCTTTTGCAAACGCAAAGGAACACAAAAATATTTTTTGAATTAGGAGAGAAATTTTAAATAAAACCAGAACTCTGAATAATTTCTGCTTTCATCAGCAGTGGAGACGCGTGAATAATCTCATGTTATTCCCAACGCCACCCATCAATAGCTACTATCCTTCATTTTCAGACTGCAGATGCTTTGAAAACTACTGGATACATACCCAATTTATAACCACATGTTTTCACCTTCCTAAAATAATGTCCTATGTCTTTTTTTTTTTTTTTTTTTACCAAAAGATGATTTAGGGGGAAAAAAATCATATGTTTAGCAAAAAATAACTTATGCCATTACTTTAGGAAGGTGACGATATGGAGGTGGCAAAAATCAAATTTTTTGTGGGGTGAACAGATTGGAATTGCTCTGTTCAAACTATCATGAAAAAGTCGGATCCATTTGGGGAAAAAATAAATTTAAAAAAATCAGATTTTGGTCGCATTGGCCTGCTGCGTGATTGGAACCTAAATGTTTCAAGGTAACATTTAGGTTACCTTGAAACATTTAGGAGGGCTGGAGTTGGAGATCCCTGCTTCAGCATTCCTTAACACAGAAAACAATAAAGCAATCCAAGTTCAGTGTTTTCAAGTATTAATTGATTTCAAACCCCTTGTCACTAAGGGCCAGTCTTCTTTGATTTAAAGTAGTGACATGTTGGGTGATGAGGGATTTTAATGCATCTCCATCCAGTTTCGTTTATCCCTGCTGACATTTCCCGTATTTCCTCCTCAGACCTGCTCTGCATCATTTCTGTGATTCAACCACCAAACAGCACAACCAAAACAGCAACAACAACATCTACCGAGGCGATTGCTCAGATGCAAACACTCTGCTTTCCAAATCATTTTTCTCTTTTTTTTTTATTTAACTCACTCTCATTTATCTCTTCTGATTCCCAAACACAACCAGACATGCAGCCAGTTGGCCAAGAGACCAGTCATCCACTCACTCAGCTAGGCTGGTTCACCATCAGATGTGATTCAAGCAAGGAAACCAGCCTGTGCACGAGGACGCCGAGCAGGGACCGGAGAGAACTTAAAGCACATTCCTGCGAACTGCTGCTGATGCTGGTGATCGAGGAAATGAAGCTGGCTGTACACGCCAGCTTCAGAAATAAAAAAATCCAACAGGCCCAAATATTTCCTCCCCACCTGGAGAACAATTTTTTTAGGGAACTCAGACGTCCTGCATTCATTCAGATTAAAATGTGAATCATCAAGCGTCACTTCAAGTAACGCCACCTTTAAAAGTACTTAAAAATTCATTAACCAAACCAGTTAAGCATGCCAGTCTGGCTGCAATTTGATCCAAATGCAGACCAGCAGTGGGTCCATCCAGGATTTGATCAATTACATCAAAGACCTGGCATGCCTAGAGTAGCTGCAGCATCTGATAGGCAGTCAGGACAGACACAGAAAAAAATATCAGCAGATTCATAAGCACCATCAGCAACAGTGTTTAAAAGCTGAAAATAGCAACTTTGAATACAGCCACGAGCTACATTTGCCACATGATGAGCAGAAACAACAAAACCTTAGTAAAAAATAATAAAAAAAGTTAGTGATAACCTTTATACTAATTAAAAACTCTTTTGAAAAAAGCATTTTGCCGTTTATTAAGGAGAATAAAAGCAAAATCATGTGAGGTTTTCCTCTCAGTTTGGACAAAAGTATTTCTTTCCTCTCCCCAGCAAAGAGGTGGCACCAAAATGAACTTTTGGTTGTTTTGTTTTTTTTAAGCGTGATCTTTGACAGTTTAAGCAGAAACAACAGAGCTGCTATCTGATTCCAAATGCTTGAAAACAGCAGACAAGTTTATGGATTTGAAGTTAAAACACATTAAAACTAACTCAATCTGTGTATGAGGGACAAAAGTTTTGATATCTCAGATCAATTTTTGCTCAGCAGGTTAGTGAATCATTACCTACTGTTCAGCATCGCTTCCCTCCCATTTACACATAGCTGGACTTTGCACCACTGCAACCTTTGCTGTGGATGTCCTGCTGATGTCGTACGACTGACCCCGTTTGCGTGTCAAGGTCTCAGCTAATCCACTGAATGTAAAGCACAGACCATGCTTAGATAGGCCTTACTGGTAAATGGACTGAACTTATATAGCGCTTTTCCAATCATTTTGACCACTCAAAGCACTTTACACTAGAGTCGCATTTTTACACTAGGAGTACATTTCCATGTGACAGGAGGAAACTCAAATTGAACCTACAACCTGCTGATCGCAGGACGACTACTCTACCCACAGAGCCACAGTCACCCCACTGGTGCTAAAACACAGCTATTTTATCAGTTACCTGCTGTTATGGGCACTCTTCCACTAATCTAATTTTTTGATTAGCGCTTTTGCTAACTTTCAAAGCACTTAGCATACTTAGCTCTGTGTTGCCCTGCGACAGACTGGCGACCTGTCCAGGGTGACCCCACCTCTCGCCCAGAACGTTAGCTGGAGACAGACACCAGCACCTCCTGACCCCACTAGGGACAAGGGATTTAGACAATAGATGGATGGACAGCATACTTAGCTTCCCTTAAATGAATTTTTTCACGGATAAATTCTAAATTGCTAACTTACTTGACTATTTTGTAATCAGATGTTGAATAAAGTTTGACATCTGTATAGAAGTTTTGATTAGACCGTTAAGAATTTTTCAGTAACAAATTTGACCCTAATGAAGAAATGGTAGATATTAACATGGTTGTATTTAGCACTTTAGCATTAGCTGCTACTAAATACAATGTTGGGATAGTGCTTCAGAATTAGCTCCCGCTAACCCTCGTGTTGGCTTAGCGCTTTAGCGTCAACGGAATGACTGATCATTACCAGTGCTTTATGGTTAGCACAGCTAGCTTTTCAGTTAACAATGCCCGTCCAAAGTTATCGGCACCAAAAATGTCAAAAACTGTCATCAAGGTAGACAGAGGTGGAAACGTGAGGAGACGGTAAAGAGTGAAGTTAGAGCTGAGGTCCACATTATTATTTTGATTTAGTTGAAGCCCCTCTAAGTGCAAAACAATCATTTAGAAGACAATATTTCATCATAAAGAAATGTTTGACGTGGGTTTTCTCTAAAATTAAATAAAAATACTCAACAAAATCTTTCTTACAAACCAAACTGACATTTCTGACAAACTATTTTCACTGACCGGCTGTGACAGACCAGCCATTAGGGACACAAGAAAAAATGTATGAGGCCTACTTTAACTTTTGTTCAAAAGCTATGATTGTCACTGTTAATTAGGCGCCACTGATGCCAAAATGCAAAAGCTTTGTGTGAACAACTTAAGACACACTTGCTGCCTCCCTGGGCAGGTGCTGCTGATCAGATGCACTTGATTAATTGATCATCAATGTGGCCACCTCCAAGAAAGCAGCAGTTTTCATAGTCTGATGTTCTGCAGCACACCCGCCAAGACAGAAAGACATCAGCCGTAATCAACGTGATAGAGAAGCTACAGTTGCTGCACATCAATCTGGAAAAAGCAAGCATTCTGAAGAGAATGATAAAATCGTACAAAAGTTATCGCATGAACAAGAAACAATGAATGATCTGATGCATTTCTGCAAAGTTAATTTAGAAAATCTGGCCAAAAAACAGATCATTTTTCATTTGTCCCAACATATAAAACCAGGGCACAGGAATCAAAAGTTGATGCAATTTCACTTGCATATTTCAACCAACAACTATGTAAACAAGTGGCTGCATTGCTGCCAAGTGACAGGTGTCTTCCAGTGCAACTACAGTTCAAAACAGCCTGAACCGCAGCAGCTGTACTTCTGCAGAGCTCAATAAGAGGAAACCGTCTGCCACGCAGGATGTGGGGCGTTATTCATTTTTGCGGTTTGTTCAGAAAAAAAAAAAGTGACAAGCCTACAATAAGCATTCTGTCAGACCAAGAAGACCTTTGTGTTACAAAGCAACAAAAGGGGTATCGTCATAGGGCACATGAGTAAAACAGCTGCAGTTACGCTGCATTTTTGCTCACAGTGCACAATTTAAAAATCCACGAAAAAAGCTGCTGATGCGGATCAACAGCGGTTATTGTAAATAAAGCAGATTTACAACACTTGCATGCATGTCCACAGGCTGAGTTTAAGGTGCAAGTAATAAAAGTCGTGTTAATTTCTATAAAGCAGAATTAAATTTGGTTTTCACAGGTTCAGAGTTTCAGCCTTGTGATCTTCAATCACCAGGCTGCAGGCAGATCTATCAGTTTACACTTTGTGCTACAAAACTTTCATTCACCGAAGCAGTCTCATGTTTACCCCAGAGTCCAGAGTTTCTTTGACGATTCACACAGATTTTACATAAAAGAAACACGAGCCACATTTAATCTGACACAGAGAGTGCTAAAACGTTCAAAAGCAGTCATTTGTCATGGAAAAAATTACTTTAACAAGAGTCTGGATGAGAAGAAGTAAGGAAATTATTAAAACCTTGCAAGGTGAGAACAGAAATACAGAGTCAAAGGAGTCAGTCAAGTCTGCTCTGACTAACAGTGATTTCTGGCTTCCTTTTATATGCGCTGGTCAGCAGATCATATAGCAGCAGGGTGTCACCGTCTCTGGGTGTTTCCCAACAGAGAGAAGAGAGACTTGATTGGATTATAGGTGTGAATCCTTGATTGTTATGCACCAAGGATTCTGTGGTGCCCAACACCAATGGTCTTGTCATGTGTCTATTGTTAAGGAAAGGGGGGTTGTTACTTAATGCATAAGATGCAGCCTCAGTTCTGGGTTGGGGAAGTAACACCTAGAAGGTCTCCTGGCTCACATACACATCCCCTGTTGTTATATGACACTGTAGAAGTCTATAGGAGAGCAGCTTGACCAATCTCATGATAAGATCATGCAGACAATCTAAATCACAAGAGGGGTGAGGGGCACACTGTAAATTTTTCCATTACACATTGCTTTAAAAAAGTTGATATTTTATTATTGAAATGTGTTGCTTTTTAAAACAATGTGGCAGATACTGAAACTTCATTTCTCTCCCCCCCACCACCACTTATGTTTTCAGCCAACAGAGAGCAACACTGCTGGGAATATTTCAGCTCTGACTCGCAGAAATGTTTGTAAAACTACACTTCCCCCTAGCTGCCTCATCCCTCTCAGCCCAGCAGCTTTTTTACAGGCTTCAGCCCAGCAGATGAAAGGTCTGAGAAATCAGAATATCAGTGAGATCAATGACATTATGACCAATATGCTGTCATAAACTGTCATGGGATGGTACTTAAACTGTGCTGAGGAAGTTAAATGGGAATTTGACATGAAGTAGCAGCGATTCTACCTGATTTTAAAATAATTATTAACTTAAATAAAAATTAAGACTACGCTCAATAATACATGATTTAAATAATTTTGCAAAGAGAATTTGTAAAATGTGTCATACACTTATGTTGCCCTGATGACCCAAAATGAAATCCAGTGCAACTATGTGGATTCATGAACACACCTGTGGGTAATTTCACCTCATCATGAATGCAGCTGTTCCATAAAAGCATCAGAAGTGTGTTAGAGAGCAATAGTGAACAAACAGCATCATGATGACCACAGTAGAGAGATCAGGGAGAAAAATGAGGAGAAGTTTATCAAACAATGTGCCAAGCTTTGAGCGCTCACAGAGCCATCCATCATCTGAAAGTGGAAAGACGTTGAAGTTTAGTCTGTAAATTATTCCAGAAGTAAAGTGCCCAAAACCTACGATGAACTGGACATGAAGTAAAACTGTAAATGATTATTTTAGTAATCGATTATTCTGAAGAGTAATCAATTTGAATGCAAAAATTGGGATGTTCTGTTCAGCTTACGTCATACAATATTAACAATAAGTAACAAATGCAAAAAATATATTTTAATTTCCTTTTTCTAAATAATAAAAAAAAAACTTTCACTGCCTAAAAGTCAATAACAGAATTATTTTAGAGTATGTTTGATCATTGATAGCAAAGGCTGTGTCTGAAAAAATACTAAATAAATGCTTAAAAAAGCCCTTTCTCCACTACACATCAATACAGTGTAGGGCTGATCTGTTGACCCTCTTTTAATTAATAATTGGATAGGAAAAGTGCTTAATAGAGTTTTGTTTGTTTTTGATTTTTTACAGAATTCGTACCAGGTCATTCTAAATCTGTAATACTTGAGTTCTGGGTTGAACAAATTCACAGACAAAGAAGTTTTTTTTTTTTGTTTTTTTTTTTTAATCTTAATGTATATATTGTGGTATAGTTTTGGTTTAGTAACTGCTCTGACTGTATTGTTTTTTCTTAAAGTTGTATGTTTTAGTTTGTATACTCCAGTTAATTATTAATCAGTCACTAAATTAGTTGGCGATTATTTGAATAATCGATTCGTCGTAATTGATTCAATTAAATCTTTCAACCCAGTATGAATAAAAAGTAAATCAATCAATTAAAAAAGATAAAAGGCCTGTATGGAAACTCAGAGAACCGCAATCAGGTGGAGAGAATCTGCTGTGAGGACATCTGCCTGTCATGCACTACACAAATCCGGCTTTTATAAAAAAAAATTTAAAAAAATAGTAGCAAGAAGAAGACTAAAAAAAAAAAAGAAAAGTCCTGAGGAGACATGTTTGTAGCTTCCCACAAGCCACACTGAGAACCCTGGACCATGAGAAGAAGATCCTCTTGTCAAATGACAACAAAACAGACTTTTTTGGCCTACATGCAAAAACATCATCAAAAAAAACACCATCTTTAAAGTGAAAATCAGTGGCATCATCATGCAGCGGGGTGGTTTTCTACAGCGGGATATCTAAAAGCATCAAATTATTATTAGTAGCAGGACTTTGAAACGACTGAGTTAAGGATTAGGTCTATTTTGAAGAAAGAGTCACACAGACTGACCTGGCCACATCAGTCCTAACGGCTTTTTTCTTATTAAAATGATCTTTCTCTTAATTTCAAGATGTTCTTTTGGTAAAGTTGAATCTTTATTATGACTATATTGTTGTAATAAAAAAAATGCCTGCTCATAATAATCCGTTGAACAAATCACAGAATGAATGACTGGAATGAAATCCGCTTTTTGAAAAAAATTTCTGTCATTTGTAATTTCTTTTCTAGAATAAAAAAAATAATAATCGGATATAGTATGAAAAACAAATCTAAGATTTTATTTTTAAGCAATGTCGCCCAGCCCTACTTTTTAGCAAGGTGCCACAAAACTGATGGTACAGAGAGTACCTGGAGGCAGTGCACCTGGCTGCTTCACATGGACGTTAGCAAAAGAGGCTGCTGGCCCTTTAAAAGCTAAGATGGTGTCCTGCAAGCTGCAGAAGCTGCCTTCCGTTTCCTTCCTGCTTCCCTGGGATCTCGGAGCATTTAAAATTGAACCTGAACTACCACCACACACACATACAGAGAGAGAGAGACACACTGAGAGAGAGGGGTGCAGAAGCTTCCGTGTTTTAGCGTGGAAATGACAGGACTCCCGTGTGTGATGCACTTGCAAATGGAATGAGGTTACAAAACTCCTCCGCTGATTGCAGAATAAAAAGGATGCGCGTGGCTGCAGCAGACACAGCTTACTGACATTTAAGACACATGTTAGGCTGACATGTCAACTCTGCTTGTGTACAGGCAGATCATCCACAAAGGCAGATGTCACTGTTTGTTCCTCTGACCAGGAATAAGGTGCACTTACTTTCTTGTTACGGGTCTCCGTGTGCATCTCGGTTGCCGGAGCGGTGCAGCGGCGGAGGGGTGGAGCAGCAGGAGCAGGAGGGGGTCGATCGGGGCTTTGGGTGTAGCACTATCTGAACAAGAACTGTCAGAGGGGAGACAGGAGGTTCGCTCTTTTTAGGGGGGCGGTGCTATTTTTTTTTTCCACCTTTACTGTGAATGTTCGGGATATATAGGAACACCGATCCCCGCCTCTTCCAGTGTGTCTTTTCAGTTCATGTCCGCAGCAGCGTCGACGGTTCCCTGAGCTTCATCCCCCCAAAAACAAATCAGAAATACGGCCGAGGCTTTCTGTGTCTCTCCCTCTCTCTGAGTCGGCTTGTTGTTGCCGTGTATTCAAGGGCTGGGCTCTCTCTCTCTGCCTTTTCCTCCTCCGCCTCTCCCTGCTTGTGACCCCACCCTGCGTCCCCACCCCTCATCTCTGTCAGTCAGCAGAGCTGCAGCCCTGCAGAGGAGCGGAGTCGAGTCCGACCGAGCCGGACCGGGCGGACCAGGGGCCCGCTGCACAATCCTCTTCAAATGCGAAGGGAGACGGGGGATAATACATGCAACGTGCAGCTCATGCAGCCCCTTAATAGCATGCAGCGCCCATGTCACCTTACTGACGTCATGCCGAGAGCTAATTGAGGACGCTCGTGGGTGCGGAGGGTGTGGACACATCCGACAAAAGCTTCACCTTTGACAGATAAAACACTCATATAGACAGAAGAATAGTCGCAAGAGCCAAAAACTCTTAAATAAATAAGTTATGAGATGAATATTTACAGAAGAATAGTCGCAAGAGCCAAAAACTCTTAAATAAATAAGTTATGAGATGAATATTTACATAAATAAAATGAAAAATAAAATTTAAAAAAAATTAGATTGACGAATGTTTTACATATTTTGCTTCTGTTTTATGTGTAAATGTATATAGGATAACTAATGTCAATATTGTTAAAAGTTACGATAAAATTAATATGACATTTAGGAAAAAATAAAAAACATGTATTTAGAAGAAAAAAATAATTAGAACACACAAATTTACATATATATATATATATATATATATATATATATATATATAATAAAAAAATAATTAGAACACACAAATTTACATATATATATATATATATAAATTTGTGTGTTCTAATTATTTTTTCTTCTAAATACATGTTTTTTTATTTTTATTAAATACATTTAATAAGTTTATATATATATATAAACTTATTAAATGTATTTAATTTAATAAGTTAAATAAATCTATTTAACGTATTTAGGTCTTTATGCACATATTTGAACAGTACAACTAAAAATAATACTATTCTTTAATTAATAGTTAATTATTTAATAGTTTGTTAAAAGCTATATACAAATATATTAATGAATTTAGTATACACACACACATATACATACATAAAATAGGACCATTCTTTAAAATAGTTCAATTGATTGTTAAGAAAGTATAAAGAACATAAGTAATTATTTAAACTTGAATTATTTCTAAACTACCTTCTGTCAAATAATTGAGTTGTATGCCTGTATTATCAAGATGTTTATGTGTATTTGCTAAGCCAAACAGTTTAAATAGTTTTATGATAGAGTGTAAATAAATAGCTAAAAAACTATATGGCATTATTAAAAATACAAATAATATTTTGAACATTTAATATCTTATTAAATTTTTGTAACATTTTGTATTTAATGTTTTTGGAAGAGTGATGTTTAAAGAGTTATATAAAATATCTGTCTAACACATGAATTAGTTGTTATTTTGAGCCTTTTGGTCCTGGAAAGAAAACAGCCATTACTAATGAAAGACGGGTTTCTAGGCACACCCCTACTAAAGCAAGGTGTGGCGCCTGGATTTTGTCCTCTTTATTTCCTCGTACATATTTTTGCAACAGAAAGGAAAATATGCAGGCTTGTCAGGACTTATTTTGATTTCTACAAAAGCGAAACGTCATTGGAAACAATAGCTTTTTAAGAAATTAAATTAAACTTTTGTCATGTATTATTTCATTTAAAAAAACACCCTGTTTCATTTTGTCTTCTAAATCCCTCTCACCTAAGTTATCTATAGATTAATTTTTACACTACTGTAAAGATAAAACCAACCTTATGCGTTGAACAACGTCGAAATTCAACTTCATTTCCCATAATTCCTTGTTTCCGGATTCGGAAATCTGAAACGGGAAACATGCGAAGGTAAACAGCACTTTCTGTGTGAGATACAATTGTTTTTTTTAAAGCATTTCCTTTAGCGTGACTAAAAAACATTTGGTTTTAGTCTCACTTTAATTTCGAAATTGTGTGAAAATGCAGACCCGGAGCTGTTGTTTTAGCTTTTGCGTCGCTTAGTTCGTCATGTTCCTCTTGTTGTCATGGAGATAGCGCCACCGTTCCAAGCTAGCAGTTATGTATTTACGTGTTTAGAACGGTTTTATTTGAACATACGTTAAGTTTTGTCGGGTACTGTTGTGTTTAATGCTCACACAGACTTTCTGCTGCACAACTTGTTTCTATCCAGACCCCGGAGGTTGTTTATTTCGCCTAAAATGGGAAACGTAACAGAAAATGAAGCCGAATTCATTTTCTGTGCTTCACTATTAGGAGGTTTTACACATCCACATTTTGTGCTAAATATCTCCAACGGCCATTGTTTCATAAGCCTTTTGGGTGCTTTTCAGTCTCCTAGGAACTGAAATTCCCTTGTGAATATGTTTTCTAACTGTAGAATGAATAAAAATAATATTGTATTTTTAATTGCCTTACAACTCTTCCCAGATTTATAGGCATTGACCTTTGCTTTTCAATGGCAGTTGGTGGTCTCTTTTTGTCCTGGAATTTTAACACAGTTGCTCCAGACTAGCAAACTGACTAAGTCCTTGTTTTTGTAGATATAGCCAAACTTCCTTTTAACCAATGGGATTTCATTAGCATCACCTGACTGCTCCGTTCCCTTTTACTTGACAATAGTTGTTTCCCCAAGGTCATCTGTGTTGTCTTTTCTTCTTTCCCTTGTTAAATACTAACAAGCTACTTTGGTTTTCCCAAAGCTGCTCTCACATTGAAACCAACATAGTTGGAGCAGCTCTGTTTCTTTAGTTCTGATTTGTAATATTTTATTCATAATTTTATTTGTTTGTATTATTGCTTTTTTGGATCATTGGTCCCTCTGGTTTTGGATAGTATTCAGCTGAGGAGACTTTTCCCTCCTACTAGGACATTTGTTATGTTGCATAATAGTGGTGACAAGGTGTTTTGTTTACAATTTTTTACATTGAAGTAAACAATTCAAAAGAATATTTGCTTCCTGGATTTTTAACTTTAATGATAATCATGTCATATACTCAGGACACTTTTATGGGCAGTAGGAGTTGGTTATATGAACTTTTAAAAAAAATTGTATCATAATAGTTATGATAGTTAGATATTAGAGGCGATAGAATAGTCAGCACAATTTTTATGTCTTTAAATGAGATATAAAACACAAAAATATGATAAACATACCCATTTTAACAGCAAGTTTAATTTATGTTAACCATTTAAGAAATAAGAAAACTGTTCAAAAAACATATTTATAATAACTTCAGAGTCCTCCATGTTACTCAAGTGTCTGATTGCAGAAAGAAATGCATACTAATGTTGCTACAAATGGTTCCAGATGTAAATATATTTTATTACTGTCTTCATGATGGAGTTATACATATAAACACGTACATCAATAAGTGTCTGAGTGGCATCAAACCTCTGAGGGTCAACCAGTGTTGTGCTGTTTCACCTTTATTTCTGTTGGTTTTGCAGCAATTCATAAATTATGAAACCTAAAGAATGGGGTGTTTTTACTGAAAAAAAGAATTTGGGCATCTTCTTATATATTTAATAAATCAGTTTGAACAATATACACTTTGCTCAGGAAGTATTGCTTCTTGCTCATGAAACATTCCTTTCTTTAATATATAAAACACTTGTAACCAAAACAAAGTCCACTCTTAATGCTCTTCTTCTAAGTCTTGTGTTGTTGCACAATTTCCAAACACGTGTGAAATGAGAGATTGCAACACCATTGTGTTATGATTCAGTGTCAATGTCATTAGAGCCCTGAGTATTGAGTGTCTCCTCAGAGTGAGCCGGAGAGCCTGCGAGGAGGGCCCCCTGCTGGAGGAGCAGGAGACAGAGGGCCAAAGGCAGCTGCACAGCCTGCTGCTGCAGCAGCTCCACACCGGCGTCGACGTTGACCGGTCAGAAACCGCCTGTTTGTGTTTGTTTACTAAAATATTTGGATCAAGGCTGTAGGTTAGCTGAGGCTTTCACTTCACTGTACAATTTATTATTAAGCCATATTTCCCCCCCTAGTTTATTGGGGGAAAATATGACCCCCTATAAACTATTGTTGCTTGTTCTTTAAGGCAACAATAAGCTTGCCTTATTGTTCTTTAATAAGGCAAGCTTTTGCATTTTGATGAGTCTAAAATTAGCATTTTTTTATTGTTGCTGTCAGGATGACACTTTAGAGTGACCATTAACTAACAGTAGTGCATTGATCAGTGTTGGTGAACTCGAATAAGCTGCTAGACATCATAGTCTGAAAATCATTCATCTTCAGTTCAAGCTATGAAATATTGAAGCTCTTATGTGGATGTTATCTGGAGTAATTGTGGTAAACCATTATCACAAACAAAGATGTACATAATAACATTTTCTTAATTTTTTACACAAAACAAGATTAATTTATTGTTTTCTCAAAAATAATAAGATCATTATTATGACAAATTTGTTATCTTAATATTACAAATAAATTAGGCTGTTATCTTAGGCAATAAACATTGAGATCTCATTACCTTGAGATAATAAAGCTGTTTTCTAAACAAAACAATCTTGCTAGCTTGTTATTTTAAGATAATGACATAAATGGAGCTGTTATTGTGAAAAGAACAAGATTAATTTCTCACTAATAAAGATAATAAATACAACTATTTTCATGGAAAATGTGAGGTTAACTTATTATCAACTGATCTTGCTAAGTTATGTTTGGGTATTTACATAATTTATTGTTTTATTAAGTGACGTCATAACAGTCCTTAAAAGGTCCTAAAATGTCCATAATTTATCTTCCTCAAACTGGTAGACTGCTGGTATATAGATGTATTTTTTGACTTTTTGTACTTAGAAGGTCATCAGTTCAATCTGTTTTGTTGGAAGTTTTTACAGTGAGTTAAATTTTGGCTCTCTTTCTTATAAAGAGTTGATGTGCTACAGAGTGAATTTAGACGCACATTTGGAGAAACACTCCAATCAAACGCTCTGCTATGTGTCCCACAGAGCAACATGGAGAACCTAATTACTCTTAGCCCTCAGGGCTTCAGGATCTTACTGAGTTATCTTTCCTTGTAAAACATCTGAGGCACACATTCAGACCGTTCAGCTGTGAAGCCAAATGTTTGAGTCTCCCTACAGCTGCAGGTAACGAGTGTTTTTACATCACTTTGAAACCAGCTCCGTCTTACAGATGTGTAGCAAAGAGGCAGTGCTTCGCCCCGGCGTCGCTCTATCGGCCGTTTGGGGAGCAGGCAGCAGGAGTGAGGAGCCTGTCCCAGTTTCAGGCTCTGCAGGATGGGGAGAAGGAACTGGTCGGCCTGCAGGAACTGGGACTCACTGACGCTGAGATCCAGCTGTGGCAGAACAGAGACGCACCAGACATGTCAGGAGACAAGGTTGCCGCTCAGAAATTCAAAAACGTTTAGGTAACTTTCAGAAACCAAACCAGTTGAACCTCGTCATGTCTCACAGTCCAACGGTGTGTGTGCGGCGCCGGACGCAAGGCGGCAGCGTCTGCAAGCGATCAGGGACAAGATCGAAGCTAGAGCGGAGCTGCTGTCCCGACCGCAGCGCTTCTCCGCCAGCCGACCGCTCTCACGCCGGGAGATGGAGATCGAACAAGCGTTGTTCCATGGGAATGACCGGCTGGGTTTCCTCACAGCTCTCTACCACCGAGGTATTGCTCAGCAATATAAATCAATTAATCGCAAGATAAACTGAAATAAGTGCAATCATTTTCATTTCAAAGAGATGCTTCCCTTTAATATAGTTGGAAACCGCCATTTTGAGAAACGCTGCAAATATTTGGCACCAAGTATGAAGTGGTTAGTTTGCACTACCTGCCACTTTTGCCTGTTTTCTCTGTCTATGCTGAATAATTATTGTTTTTTAATTTGCAGTTTTGGTTAGAGAGACTTCATAATCCATTTTTATTATTGTTGTTTTGGTTTATTGTTGGTAGGCCTGTCATAATAAGCAATAAGTCAATTAATCACATTAGAAATTAAAGCAAGCTTAATCATTTCTTTTGGCATGATTTATCATTTTTCTTGTCTCTCTCTCTCTTTCTATCAATAACTGGATGACAAAATTCTTCTGTCTGGTGCTTTTGGTCTCAACCAGCCCTTTTTTTGAAGGGCAGTTTTGTTTACAGAGACTTCATAATTCATTTTATTTGTTGTTTCTCTTGTTTTCTTTATTTATTTTGGATGTTTAAAATGTCTTCTTGTTCCAGTGAAAATGGTCATTACAACTTAAAGTTTGCTAATATTTTAGAATGTGTTCATGCATTAATATGTCATTACCATTACATTACTAAATGGTCTCTAAAAAAATGTTATTGTTCATCGCAATAACTTCTGGGAATTTATTGTCCAACAAAATTTGTTATTGTGACAGATCTATTTGTTTGCTTATTTTGGATATTTAAAATGTAAGTTTTTTTCTTTATTGTTTATTTGAAAATTTGTTATTGTGACAGGCCTAAGCAAATGTCAACCAAGCCGCCAGAGAAGAGAGGTGAAATTGCCGTAGATTTCACAGAAGAACTTTTGTCCCCAACCAAGCTCAAAAAATAACGTTGAATTCTTGATTTTCTGCTTTAAAATGACGTTTCTGAAAAGGTAGAATTATGTTTTCTTCCTTCCAGGCTTTAAATTACACCCTTCACACGTCTTCAGTGCATTTATAGAAGTCACATGTAGAGATTTTTTTGTCTAACTTCCTGCTGGGAACTGCTCTTTGTTTCCCTGTCAATTCCCTTCATTCTTCAGCTTTTTCAGTTATTCTGCACATCTGGCTATTCTAAAATAGACTCTGTAATGTTTTAGATACAAGTTAAGTAAAGAAAAAGAAGAAAACTAGATGATATGTTCTCTTTTACATTAACACAACTAACATCGGGGTATTGTATCAGGATGTTAAGTGACAGACCTACAACAAGTAACGGGGGGAGTATAAATTATCCTAATTTTTTAGTTTATTTTTTTTTAAAACTGAAACAATGAGGTTTGCATTTGTATTTGGTCTCATTGAGTAAAGACAGTTGAAATATCACTTAAATGTCACAATAAAGAATAAATATGTCAGAGATTTATTTATCAATTTATTTTGCTCATTATTGTGGCATTTAGCATCTAGAACTTTGGTTACAAGAAAAGATGGGGCAAATTGATTAGATTCCTTGAGAACAATTACTGTAGTATGAATCATAGACTTTTGAAAATATTGTCTCATACTTGTAACGTTTTCTTCCTTTATAAAGGAATGTGAATTTCCACACATTTCCATTGTTCTGCTTGATAAATGGAAAGCAGTCAATAAAGACTTGCTTAGGTTAATTCTAACCTAAAGTAAGAGAAGTTTGGTCTGATTTGACTTCAGACAGAGAGGAAAATTAATCCGTCTTTCAATCCCCTCCTGCCCCAGTACCTCGGGGAAAATGTTTTAATAGCATAATGCTGCCAACACCGTGCTTTTCCACAGGGATGGAGTGTTCAGGGTAATGTCCATTGTTATTTTCCCTCAGCCAAAACATTCTATTTTGAAGAATATTTTGGCTTCTTCTGAAGGGTTTTGGCACAGGGGTTTATTTTGGGATACTCTTATCCAGCAGTTTGTGGCTGTAAAGTGACAGAATTGTCTTTGATGTTGTTGCTTCCAACCCAGACGGCAACACAGAGGAGAGCCAGCAGGGGACATCATCCTCTGACTCAATGGACTCGCTCTACAGAGATGTTCTGAGGTGTCAGAAACACATTTCACCAGAGGACTCTGAGGGTCAACAAGCAGCGGGATCAACACCTGGCGGTGCATCTGACCAATCACAGAGCTCTCAGAACCAATCCCCTCGCCACGTGTCAGATCTGCAGACCGAAGACACCTCAGAGCATCAGCAAGACAAAGCAGAAACAAAACCACGAGCTCCTCCTGAACGGATAGATCTCAACCAGCCAATCGGCAGACTCGGCGGAGCATCGGGAGTAAAGTCAGGAAAACTGCTAACCGTCAGCGGGGAGATCAAGACGCTTCCAGACGAAGAAATCCTGAACAACCGTGAATCTGACGAGGGGATCCGGAGCATGACACGGTTCCAAAACTACCAGCCGGGAAAACCTTCCAAGGCACTTTAACCCTCGTCTTATATGAAATGTTTAGAGAAACTTCCTGAATAACATGCTCCTCAGCTCCTGTAACCCTGCATGTTTTGCCTCTCTGTAGGTTCTGTGTGTGAAGAACCTGAGTGGGCAGGCATCCATCGCACAGCTGGTGGCGCTGTTCTCCAGATTTGAGCAGAAGGACGAGCCTCCAGTTGTTTACCGACTGCTGACAGGAAGGATGAAGGGTCAGGCCTTCATCACGCTGCCAGGTGAGAACCAGTTTTACTTCCATAGAGGTGGGATCGATGGCGTGTTCACATGTTGAACACTGAAGGACCAAAGTCCATAAAAATCCTCCTGAAAAAGCAGAGTTTATGGCCAAATCTTAAAAGATTCAGAATTCATGTCTCATGAACTAACTGAGCCAAAACAGGAAATGTTTAGTCAGATGTGAGGAAAACAAAAATCTTTCATCTTTTTTCACAGTGCATTTAACAGAATATAAATCGTATTACTCCACATGTAATAGAACAGGGTCCTGCAGAAGATGGTAAGGGGAGCTGACTGGAATTAAATAAAATGTGGTTCGGGGTGTGCAAACTTATGCAATCAAGTGACTGATTTTATTTTTTGCATTTCCCCCTAAGACATTTGTTAGCCTAAGTAGATAAACTCAGTTTAAGGTACCTTGTAAAATAATGTCTATTATTTATGGTAAAATACCAGCAGCTCGAATTCTGGCAACCACAGAATTTTACAGTGTAAATATAGATTCTACCATATTTATATTATATTATAGAATTCTGGCAACCACAGCTGACGGTTTTTAAGGTGTATCTAGAGGCTAATAAAGTGGGACCCCACAGAGTGAAAAATCTGATGATGCATTTAAAACTCTTTCAACAATTAAATACTTGTTTTCATTTGTATATTGCTTATTGATTATCACCTCCATTTTCTCCTGAAGTCATTACTGGACATTTCCTCAACGGATGTTTTCCTTTGACACCAGAAATTTACCAATACTTTCTTTGAAATTATTGATTTTGATGTTGCTTGTATCAATGTGGATTGACAACTCCCAACAAATCTTGTTATTTGTTCATTAATAACATAGATAGATAGATAGATAGATAGATAGATAGATAGATAGATAGATAGATAGATAGATAGATAGATAGATAGATAGA
>CAEFZY010044201.1:0-21987 GCA_903066815.1 Brachyrhaphis roseni
TCAAAGCTACAATGGTGCTGACACCAGAAAACCATTCTATGACATCTTACCTTTACAGAGGTACCAAAAGTTTCTTCATAAATCTAATAGCTGTGAGGCTATAAGTGATTTACTTTTGTGTGTTTTTGTCAGGCAGAAATTAATTTATACCCCCTCAGGGTGTAAGAGGTTAACTGGATTTGTTATGCTTTGGGAATTTAATCCCAATATTTATTTCCTACATACAATTTGGAGCTCCAGGTGTTTGTTTTCTAATGAAATAACCTCAGGGTGGCAAAACCTCCACCATCTATACTCCATAACAACTCTACATGTAACTTAGAAACGCTGCGGTTTGGTTCTGCTTTCATCTCTGCAGCTTCTGGATGAACAGACTTTTCATTGCAATAATCATGAGCTACTTCATGTTTCCTCGACATTCCTGGAGACCTTCATCTCCTAAGAAAGACGATGAGAACGAGGCGTTTCTATTACAAATGTCCACACATTTTGCAATTACAGTGTTTCCATTAAATTAAAAACTTGATTAAAATCTCGTATAAATAAGTTTGTTCACGGAATAAGTCAATAAAAAAAACATTTTGCGCCATCATCCTCCAACTACTTCCTGTCTTCTTCTTTGTGGTTTTTGCCAGTAGTAATACCCTGTTGTTGATCACATGACTTGTGATGCAAAAAAAGTGCTTAATTTGCGAATTAAACTAATTTCAATACGGCTGAGCAACCATGTCATTAAAGTGCAAACATTTTTTTAACAAAAAACTTGGGTTTTTTAACATGTCTGCGTTTCCATTAAACAAACTTATTTTCATAATTTCAATTTGTGCAATTTAATGGTTAATGGAAATGCAGCTGCTGTCAAATTAAGGCTGCTAGAGCCAAGAAAATTCTTTTAAAAGAAAGTCATGCTTTAGCTGTGTTTCCATCCATGGTCTGTGTAACTACGATAAAATACAAAAGCAAACCATCATCCTCATACTACTTCCTGTCATCTTCTTCTTCTGTGTTTCCACCAGTAGTATCATCCGACTGTTGAACTTTTAACTTGTGTGATGTGAAAAAATGTTTCCATCGCAGTTTTGTGAATTACATGTATTTTGATACGTCTGACAAACCACTGGCACAAAAACTTGAGTTTTTTTTAATTGCTGTGTTTCCATTGTGAATTGTTTTTTTTTTTTTCAATTTGTGCAATTTTATGGTTAATGGGAACACAGCTACTGTAAAATTAACACCATCCTTTAAAACATGTCATGCAGTAGCTGCATTTCCATTGACCATATAAATACAATAAAAAACAAAAACAAACCATCATCCTCCTCCTACTTTCTGTCATCATCCTCTTCTGCATTTCTGCCAGTAGTAACATCCGGCTGTTGACCATGTGACTCGTGTGAAAGAAGTGTTTCCATTGCAGTTTTGTGAAATACTTCTATTTTGATATGGCTGAAAACCACTAACACAAAACTTTTGACTTTTATCCAACCTGGTGTGTTTCCGTATTTTTGTAATTTCAATTTGTGCCATTCTATGGTCAATGGAAACGCAGCTACAGAGGCATTCAAATGTGGTCCAAATTGGTAAAAAGAAGACAATTAGGTGGCTAGTGGCTGTCAGTCAGCACGGCGTTGCAAGGTGCTCTATGAGGTGAAACCAAGCAGGCGAACTCAGGTAGAGGTGGTGTAGTGAGATGGAGAGGCCGGGCAGCCGAGTGCTGGGGAGGGAAACACCATTGTACTGTTCGTTTGGAGACATTCTGTCAAAGTCAGCGCCGGCTGACACCTCGGATCACAGTTTGATAGACGGAAGAGTAGCTCTCACTGACTAGGTCCTATTAAGGTGGATGTTTTCAAAGTTTGGGCCTGGCACTGGGGAAAAAATAGGAAGGACACAGAGGGGAAGTGGAGCCTGAGTGGAGCTGACATGCTTCAAGACCCTCTTCCCCAAACGCGCTGTCGGGGGTCAAATCGCTTTCTTTCCCCGCGCCCTCTCTGGCTTGTTGTCCAACTCACCGAATGTCTAATAGAGAGAGAGAGGGAGCTGGAGAACACTCCCAACTTAAAAAAAATAACGCTAATCTGCAGGATGCAAAGCAAGCATGAGAGCGTTTTAACACCAACTCTCCCCGGCTTTCAGGCAAACATGCATGCACACGCGTCGACTGCATGTGTAACACGGTTTCATTTAAACACTATACATGTGAATCTTGTCAAAATATGTTTACTTATTATTTAAATTCATTTTGTTTAGTCAAAAAGTTATTTTCTCCTGACATTTAATGCCATATGAGTTATGACAGTTAGTGGTTACCATATCAACCAGTAACTCATTTTAACAATATTGTAGAAGTGAAGTTTTGTAATTTTTTTTAATTCTTCAAATTAATTTTATTTAGTCAAGAGTTATTTTCTCCTGAAATGCTGTAAAAGTTGTAAGGGTGGTTACCATAGCAACCTGTAACTAAGCTCCTCCCCTTTTTCTGTTGCCGTTTGTAACTGTGGGATTGGATCCACTCTATTTTCTAGTGTTTTGTATGTTTTTTTAGCTGTTATGATCGGGCCTGTCATCATAATATATTTTGCTATGATTTGCAACAATAAATTGTCCCAGAAGTTACTGCGGTAAATGATAATATTGTTGTTTTGAGACCATTTTCAAGTAATATAATGATGATGGGATAATAATGCAATAACACATTCTCAATGGTCAAAAAACTTCAAATTATAATGAACTTTTAAATCTGGAACAGGAAGACGTTTACAATATCTAAAATAAATAAACAAAAAAATCTGAAACAACAAAATTAATTATGAGGCCTGATAAAAAATAATTGTCCTTCAAAAAAGGGCTAGTTGAGGCCAAAGCACCAGACTGAAGAGTTTTATCACTCAGATTTTAGTAGAAAAAGAGGAAAACAATGATTCATGAAAGTGGAAATTATTAAGTTTGTTTCAATTTATCATGTGATTAATTGTTTTATACATAGGTCCAGAAGTGATACACGTCACTGAACCGCCATCTTGGTAGGCTTCGAGACCAACAAAAAAACGTTCAATACTTAATAGTTGTAACGTACTTGCATTGTTTATGAGTTAGAATGGAATGAGGTGAGAGCTAGTTCTAAGCTTGTGGCTTGTTTATTGTTGTCATAGCAACTCCATAGCAACTGCCTGCCAAGATGGCTGACATTTACAAAGTTCCCGGAAGTGTCACATGAGAACTATGTCATGCTCTGTAGTTTTAGGGGTATTTATTGTATTTTATCTAATGTACAGGGGCAGAAGCTGCTGGACTGATGTTAACCAGCAACTTGATTTTCTCTCGGTCGGTGTTTTTTAATTTTTGACAACTGAAAGTAATGTTGCACTTACCAATTATGCGATAGTCTTTGAATGTGACGTGTGATTTTATTTTCTAAACTAAAAATATATAGTCGTTGCTACTTACATTAAAGATGAGATTAGTTATGTGGATTAATTATATAAATACAATCACAGTCAGTTCACCGCCTTTTGATATATATACTGTATATATATTATATATATATATATATATATGAGAGTCCGTCTGGATTCGTTTACATGGGTTTCCATGCAGGACTCTTTGTTACCAGCTGCATCCTGGATCGATGCTCTCCTGCTGTCACAGTGCAGTGAGCAGGCAGAGGCGGCCAACAGAGGCACAAAAGCATTAAGAGGTAGCGCCGTTAGCCAGGTTAGCAGCGGATTACGATGCTTAAATGTGTGTGTAGCAGTCGTCAGAAACGGGGGGGCAAACGCACTCTGCACCTTGACCACCTATTATGAAGCTCTTTGCCGCAATGTCAAGTGAAAGCAAGTTAATTGGGTGAAGCTGTAGAGCATGTTAGGCCAGTGGTTGAGGGCTCTCCACCCTGACAGTTGAGTGTCAGCGGGACGCAGCGAAGTGTGGCTGAGAGACAGAGCGCTGTCACCGGGCCTAAAGCCGGGCCGCCGGGGCAGCCGGGGAGGGAACACACACACATAGAAACACACACATTCACACACTGATTCAAACACCTAATTACATCCACCCATACCCTTGCTTCACTCTGTCACTAATCATTTTACAGAAAATTACACAAAAAACAATTTTTTTGAAGTTGGGGGTTTATATAAAATACCTTTGAAAGTAAAACAATGTGGTAGGACTGAAACAATTAATCATGATTAATTGGATTAATCGTGATTAATCATTTCAGCCTTATTTTATTGTTGTTCTTTCAGATGTAATTTCCCTGAAACCCCAACTTTAGAAAAGGTGTTTTTGTGTATTTTTCTTATAACACAAAAATACTTTTCTCACGTTGGGTAGTTTGGAAAAATATATTTGAAGGAACAACAATTAGTATGGCAGAAACAATTAATCGTGATTAATTGTTTCAGTCCTACTTTCAGTATGGATGGTATACAATTAAATGTAAAAATGTTTAATTATTTAAATACTCTTGCTTGCTTCTGTATAAATACAGAGGTGAAAGCTGCGTTACGTAGCCCAGTTTTACACATTTGTTAATATTGTCATTTGACAGATAGTCTGTGAAAAAAAATCAAGCTCGTCTTTCTTTTCCCTGTACTAACCAGAATCAACCAATAAGAGCCAGGAGGCGGGTCTTAGCGCTGTCAGTCACATTCTTATATGGCCATCCTGCTAAAGGTCGTCAGCACAGCCACTGATTATGATGGATAAACAGAAAGTTGTTTCTCATTTATTAGCACATTTAGCATCACATTCACGAGGTTGATTGACAGCATTAAGACCCTCATCTTGGCTCTGATTGGTTGTTTTTGACTGGAAGTGGTGCATTTCTTCATACAGTAGCTCAAGAAGGAGGAGGAGGAGGACATTGATCTTTTCATAGATGTCTCATATTATACTGTCACAACATGGTGACAAATGGAAAAAAAACATTTTTTGGAAAAGTTAGATACTTCAGCAATTGACAATCTCCACTGGACATCGTCTCCATCTGTCCCTTCTTCCATCTTCACCCTCCACCTCCGGTAATTTAATTGCAATCAGCGGCCAGCTTGACGACTTATTGACAAACCTAAGCAGTACTGAACGAAAAACGCCCAAAAGAACCGGGCTTTAAGAGATTCCCCCGGGAGCGTCCTTCAGCCCAGCGCGCAGGGCTGCAGGATGCCCATTTATCTTCCTGAAGCTCACATTCAATCTCCGTCACATTGTCAGATGGAAATGAGACGCGCTCTTTTGTACCATTCACACCCCAGAAGTGCTGCTCCGCGCCCCGCTTTCACAACGACAAAAAGAGCCTAATTAGAGCGGACTGAAGGGAGGGAAAAGTCGCGGCCCCCCGGATCGTTGTGTTATATCTGCGGCTGTAATATTTGTGTGGGAATGGAGCAGATGATCCCCTGCTATGGGTGCCTCAACGTACTCAACGATCCATAATGTAGGGCCTTATGAAACTGATGGGCCAGAACACGGTCTCTATTCTGGAAGGCACAAAGCATTTGACAAGGCTGTTAGGACTCGGTCCGACCGCGGTCACCTGATTAGGCGAACGCCGGGGATCAAGCAGGAAAAGACCTTCAGAGAAGATCCTCTACTCTTTTAATGGACAGATTTAATTTATGCATTTTACAGAGTTGAAGTTAGTGCTACCAGTGGAATGTGTGGGCAGTTGGGGTATAAAAGTCCTACATAAAGGAGTAAACGTGTTTTCTTCACTGCTCTGGTGACACTTTATTCAACTTCTTGCAGCCTGAAGGAGAGAATTAAGGATGTTTTCACAACTGATAATCCAGTAGATTCAGTTCAGCCAAAGTTGCAACATTTGCTACGTTTCCAGCTGCTTTGGTTCTTTCTCACTGCACTGAGTCAAAGAAACCAAACCCTCTGAGCAACCTGTTCCCCTCCTCGCCTGTGGGGGGCGCTGCACCAAGAACCACTGACGGAAACAACATGAAAACCTCTGCAGACGACACTGAGCGCAACTTCCTTCTTCACAAAATGTAAACAAAAATGGAGTAGGGACAGATTTTAGCAGTTGGAGGATTTCTCTTTTGTCTTTGGTGTTCACATTTGCATTCAAACTGCACAAGAGTTTACTTCAACCCAACCGAGGTTTGAAGGTGGATTATAGATGCGCATCAAACTCTGATGTGCACCAGAAAAGTTAACACTGGTCTGCATACAAACCTTGGTCTTCTATTGGTTGAAGTGAACTCTGGTTTGGTTCAAATGCAGATTTGAACGCCAAGCGGATTGGAGACTGCTCCAAAAACAGGAAGTGGACCACAGCACAGGGCATTATGGTTAATTATAACCAAAACAAACGTGCTAGCCTAGCGCTAACGCGAGAAATTGCTTGTGGTCTTTATCCAAAGACAAAAGAGAAATCCTACAACTGCTAAAATCTGACGCTACTCCATTTTTCTTTACATTTTGTGAGGAACAAAGTTGCTCTCAGGTTATGTTGTTTCTTTTTGTGGTTTTTGGTGCAGCGTCCCCACAGGCGCGGAGAGCAACAGGTTGCTCAGAGGGTTTGGTTGGTTTGATTCAGTGCAGCAAGAAAGAGAACCACAGCAGCTGAAAATGTAACAAAAACTTGGTACCAAATCGTTCCGAATTTACGGGACTCTCAGGTGTAAAAACTCCCTAAATGAACCAAACCAGACAGACTTCAGATTAATCACTTTGAGTTCATTTTCTGAAATAAATTGCTTGCATGAGCTTCATATTAGAAGTCCTGTAATGAATCTTAGGTTTTGAACCTTGGCATGAAGTTGACCTCTTGAGTACCACCTAAAACCTCTCCATCAGCCTAACGCAATCACTCACTTTCAAATCTAATTCCTCCAACATTTCAACCAAAGGTTTCCCTCTCCAGTCTGACTTCATGTCAGGACGCCCCCTCCTCTAATAAAAGCTTTGTAAACTGCTTAAAGGACCGTTATGTCTCCTTTCTTCATAATGGGTTACGCAGTCAATGCAGCAGTTAATAAAAGGCTGAAAGCAGTCAAGACATAAACAGAAATAAAGTCCTTTTATTTCCACCTTATCTGAAATCAAGATGTGATTATAAAGTGAAGTAACAAATCATGAATTCACCTCAACAGCTTGAACATTTATCACTTCTAATAATTTTTGATTTACAAATTAAAAATGTTGACTCACGTTAATTAATAAAGATTGTTTATGGATAGCTAAGGCATCAAAGGTAAAGCATAAAAGGTTAAAGGTAAGGGTACAGGTAATTTTATTTATATAGCACATTTTCAGCAACAAGGCAATACAAAGTGCTTTACATAAATTAAAAGGAAATACAAACAAAATAACAAACCAAAGGAAAGAAAGAATCTAAAGTAAATAAACTAGATCCTCCTATTCAGGGTTGCTAGATAAGTATAAGTAAGTATCCTCTGGTCTAAAAGTTGCTTTTGAGGAAAGGAAATTATTTGAAGTTAAATATGGCTCTGGTTAAAGTCTATATACACATAATGTTGACTTAAATAGTTATTTAAAATGTTTTTTCATGTTTAAATTAAATAGAAAACAACTGTGATGATTTAGCAAAAGCAAAAGCTGGAAGCATCAGCTTGAAATGATTGTGGGTTTTCTCTAATAAGAATTGAAAGTATGGATTCAATTTGGAATATTTATCTGGATGTTTGTTTATCCAAATAATTATTTGCATATTTTTAATATAAATATTTGGGTATTTATTTATCCAAATAGGTATATGGACATTTATTGAGATATTTATTTAAATAAATATTTTGATATTTATCTGGATATTTTTTAAAGAAATACTTGGGTATTTATTTTAATACTTATTTAAATAAATGGCCCAAAATTTATTTGGATGCTATTTAGATAAAGAATATATTTAATATTTAAGCCCAGAAGTTTTGAGATGCTTTTTTCTGATTTCACAGTGGATGGAAATGGAATCATAATTTTAACACAGAATATATTTATTTGCGATATAAAAACAATTACTTAATAAAGAAAAAAAAAAGTCAGTTGACAAAAGTTCGTTACACAAGCAGCTTATAAAAATCAAAGCAAAGATTATGGAGCAAATATTCTCCAAAGTTTACTGTTCAATTATGAAGGGAAATTAATAATTTTTAGGATTTTTTTCAGCTGTCTAAATTGTCTCAAAATAACAGTATTATCGTTTAGCGCAATTACTTCTGGGACGATTTATTATGTCGTGACAGGTCTTGTTCGGGGCCACAGAAAAATCAGTCCAAGGGCCACAAACGGCCCCCAGGTCACACTTTGGACGCCCCTGCTTTAGCGTAATCAATCCAATCCCTCAAAGATGTGATTACACGACATCTGTGATGTCACAGGAGACCGCCTCTGCCATTCTCTCTGTCTTCATTGTAATTAGGAAAAACTCAAGTTTGGGGTCTAATTTTTAAAAGTTCCTAACAAAGAAGGAAGGAGTGAGGAAAATCAATAAGCCATTTTAGTCTCTATCTATCAAAGCGGCTTCCTTCTTGTCTGTTTTAAAGTGGGGATGTGGCACTTTAATAGGATAGCGCAGGGCTGTTTGAAATGTATGCCAATGATTCCTGTCATTTCATGGCAGCCCGGCCATGGTTCACTGAGCGCCCACTTCTCCCCTGTCAGCTCGACTGAAGACAAGCATTTAGTTGCAAACTTTGAGCAGGTTGCGCAAACCAGAAATGATGTGACTGCTACTTCCAATCCCCATCCTTCTCTTTCATGCTGCAATGCCACTGGCGGGGCGGAGAGGGGAGACGGGAGTGTGCTTTCCCTCATTTAACCGGAGAACATGCTGATTTAGTGAAAACCTTAAAGCGGAAAGGCAAGAAGAAGGGCAGCGGGATGCAAGAAGAGAGGCGCCCAGGTAAAAGTGGACCAGTTTAGGGTCGGGAAGCCAAAGGTTATTAGCTGACCTTTTGGACTAAATGTTTAGAAATCGTTTTTGTCACATAATCACACTGTTTTCTTTTAAAAAGGGCAGCATTATGTGTTAAAGTGCCATTTTATAGCACAGTCAAGTAACTGTTACCTTCAGTTGTTATGAAAATGCTAAATAAAAATACATTTTGCTCCCTGATTTATTGCCTTGAAATTGGGCCTCTGTCTCTTTAAGAACTCCTGCTCTTTCTGAAACTCCACCTTCAGGAAGTCATCCCATCATGACTCCTCTATTAACCCTTTAAAACGTTTTTACCAGCATTTCTCTGAGAAGAAGCTCCTACAATGAGCTCAGCAGTTCCACCAGATGTTTGCTAATTGCTGCTGGCTAGTCTAAAGGAGCTGAGTGGGGGAGAAGCTGGATCTAAAGGCGGAGCTAGATCCACCCAGGTGTTTCGTTCAGCTGAATGGTTGCCATGGAGATTAAAGGATTTCTCAAACATGTATGAAAGAATCAAAGCAACACTCCAGGTTTGATTTTTATGAGGGAATAACATTATAACATGATGTAAAGTCTATTTTACATAATGCTGCCCCTTTAACAATTTATTTTTCTTTAACCCCGGCATCAGGAAGCCCTGCTGGCGAACTGATGGCCCTGTTTTCTGCCTTGTAGCTCGGCAAAGTAAAACTGCCTCAATCAATTTATAAAGTTTATTTGTAAGGCACATTTCAGCAACAAGTGCTTTAAATTACAGCATACAGTATAGTCAATAATTGTGAAAACTAGTAAACAGCACATTTTGTCAGTGTTGCCATTAGAATAATCAATACATATTATTTTGTTTATCAATAGCTGCGATTCCATTAGAAATATGTGCAAAACTTTTGTATTCCACTAAGATTGAAAAAAATATTGCATGTGTGTTGTTTCTATTAAATAAGAAAATGAAAATCACATGAGAATTGGTTCGTTCACGCACTACGTCATTGCAAAACATCATCCTCCTACCACTTCCTGTCGTCTTCTTCGTGGTTTTTGCCAGTAAAACATCCGGTTGTTTATCAGGACTTGTGATGTGGAAAAAAGTGTTACCATTGCAGTTTTGGGAAATTAACCAATTTCTATACGGTCAAATAAAAAACAAACAAAAAAAAAACTCAGCCGCAAAACTTTTCATCAATAAAGTGGAGTTTTTTTGTTTTTTTTTTCCAAAAATTGGTGTCTCCAGTTAGCAAATTTATTTTTAAAATGTCAGAATGCACAATGGAAACACAGCTACAGTTTTATTTATTATATTTCAAAAGCAACTCTAGCCAGGAGGGTTTTAGTCTTGATTTATAGGAACTCAGGGTTTCGGGTGTTGTGCAGTTCTCTGGAAGTTTGTTCCAGATTTGTGGTGCATGGAAACTGGATGCTTCTCCTCCCTGTTTGGTTCTGGACCAGAACCAGAGGACCTGAGATGTCTACAAGGTTGATGCATTAAAAATCTGTTGTTGTTTTTGTATTATGGTTCTAGGCTGTTCAGTGATTTATAAACCAACAGAAGTCTATAAATCACTAAACAACGGGGCGGCAGGTATAATAATCTGGTGTCTTGCATCGTTTTTAACAATTTATTTCGCATTAACGCCTGTACCAAGCAGCCCCGCTGGCTAGCTGACAGTCTGGTTGCATCAAGGCCACGGCCCGATATTTTCCGCCTTGTAGCACACCAAAGTAAAATCGCTTGTCAGGCTGAGGTGTCTGTGAGCTGACAAGATGCCCCAGTGACATTTCAGCTCGAAAGAGCAAGTGTCTTGCAACCGAGTGGTCAAATATCAGGGAATAGGTCAAGCAGGGCGGAGCTGAGTGCTATCCGGAAGGCCGGTCTCTGCCAAACGCCAAACGGCCCCTTGACTTTGACGAGTGGGACTGCTGGGGGGTTGGCGAGGCGGCGGCCGCGCGACGGAACAAAGTGATGTTCTGTTGGGCATGGCCAGACAGTGTGCACCTTATTGGCTTCAAAAGGGAAAAGACATTGACATTGATTAATCTTCTTAACCCTGTTGAACATGAAGCGAGGGGCCGCGGCAGCCCCCGTAAGACGGGCCACTTCAGTGGTTTGTACGGAGCATGGGCCCCTGAAATGTGCGCTGACATTCATTAGAATATCTTTGACACCTATCACAGGGAATCCAGCAAGACCAGAGACGGAGAGCAACGTCTCCAGTGATCCCAGTTCCCCTCAAAATGTTCCGGACTCGGCCTTGTCACTCAAGGTGCTACAATGTAATTTTCAGACATGAAGCCACACTTTGGTACTAGATGTATTTTCTGCTTTTGTTACTGGAACTGGGTTTGGAGACGACACTTAAATTGGGTGATTTCCGCCTATAATCATCTCTAGTCGGACTTTTGACAGTGATGCACAGTAGAAGTTTTGACTAAAGTGTTTTATTGTGCTTCCTTAAACAGGTTAGAATAGGTCTACTATTATGTTCATTACATCTTTTGTACAAAGTCATTCTTACATAGTGAGATTTTAGTCTGTTTAGTTGTATTTTGAGCTGCTTCAGGGAATCCTGACACTTTAAATCCAAATAAGCTGCTGCTAGCAACTCTACCTTTACACTCACGTGAAAATGGCTGCAAACAGACCTGCAATTATACAGCTGTACATCTATGAAAAGCATTAGTAGAGCCTCCTACACAACCAACAAGAATCCAGCAAGTGGATGGTAAGTCAACATCCAGTTGAGGTTGCTAGGTAACGGTTCAGTGCCAGTCGATTGTGATTCAACAATAAGAAAGCTTTTGAAACATCACAAAAACATTGACTTATTGCCAGAAATGACTGGGCGCTTTTTTTTTTTTTTTTTTTAAAGAAGCAGTAGAAACCTAAACGAAAGTATAAAAACATGCAAAAATGAACTTATCATTATCGTTCCTTTTAAAACAGACTTATTTAAATGGATATAAATGTCTAATTTCTTAAAAAATCCTGATCAGTTGGACACCAAACTTCAACACAGTTGTTCAACTTTATTCAACTGAAAGTTGACAAACAGCCAAGTGAATTAATTAATTATGTTTTATGTAAAAATCTATTTAAGGGAATCTAAGTGCAGTAAACGTTTTCAAAGTTAGCAAAAAGTGCTAAACCAAAAGTTAGCTTTGCTGTTAGCACATTAGCGTAAGTTTTCCCTCATCACTGACTGGCATAAATAAAAAGTGAGTACCGTCACTTTGAGTAATGTTTCGATCAGAGTTCATAAACTGTTAAATTTCATTAGATGAAAATACAAACAGTGAGCCCCATTCAGTG
The DNA here is from genome assembly GCA_903066815.1 of Brachyrhaphis roseni. Classification (NCBI taxonomy): domain Eukaryota; kingdom Metazoa; phylum Chordata; class Actinopteri; order Cyprinodontiformes; family Poeciliidae; genus Brachyrhaphis; species Brachyrhaphis roseni. The sequence goes on from CAEFZY010044201.1 coordinate 12,192, forward strand.
GCGTTTTTAGTTCATATTTAGCACATTTGTTACCATTTATCTCAATAATTTATCAACCTTGTACGCTGTGGCTTACGTAATGGTTTGTTTATTTGCAGGAAATAGAAATTTCCAAGGTTTGTCGACGTCTATTTAATGTTTATTTTTTTGCTAGTTTGTTTAAATTGAATTGAAATCAGACTGAAAGAGAAGAGAAGAGAGGTGGAAAAGTGAAAAAGCACGTGTCAAAGACCTGACAGCCATCAAGGCAAATCGGTGGTGCTGACATAAATATTTAACAACGAGGGGCAACCTACAGCTTGTCATGTCACGGCTGTGATTAGGGTGAACGGTGACCCCCTCTCATATAACACGGCTTCATGTTGGAGGGGGTCGACGTGTCAGGAACTCGATATCAGAGGACGGACGACGCTCCCCTTAACCCTGATTTCCATGAAGCCATTCCTTTGGAACCGCGTTCCCAACAGGCCTGCCTGCTTATCCTCCATCACCAGGTACGGACTTCCTGCAGAACGAGACAAAAAGCCCCAGCATGCCGAGCGCCTCTTTATCATTCAGCAAACATCATTTGGGATGTTTCCCATTGATTGGTTTAAAAATGTTTTTCCAATGTAATGTCATTGTTTGCCAACCGTCAAGGGTGAGCCCCCTGTGAATAATTCCAACCTTAATTAGAAAGAAATCCATACGTGGAACTTAACTTGCACACAGGATCACGGCACCTTGAAGAAACAATTACACAGCAAAGAGAGGTAATCAATCGCTCGCCTTCGCCATGAAATGTCACCAAATGAAACTTATATTACTCACAGGCGTTTATTAATGGGCTTTTATACCAACAAACTGAGGAGCAATTAAACGAAGCACACAGGGCGGGGAAAAGTTACATGAGGAATATGCTAATTATCCTTATGGTATCCAAAGGGCGGCTCGGGGGCCATTTATGGCCCTCTGAAGGATTTTGTGTGGCTCCTGACTCATTCTACAATAAAATCTGTAACAGCAAAAGTTATTTCTCTCTCTTTAATCAGGCATCTGCATTTATTTTTATAGTACATTTTATCAACAAGACAAATGCTCTACATTTTGAACTGTCTTCTATCTGGAAGACAGATAGAAGACATTCTATGGTGGAAACATTAAAACTGCATAAAGACATCATATGGTCACCAATTGTAAAACAAAAAACAAGCATTACATTTTGTCAAGTGCTATTGTTAAAATCATCAAAACAATAAATATGTTGGGCAATAACCTGCGTTTTAATTACAAATGTGAGCAAAACTTTATCAATATTCCACTAATGTAAAAAAAAACAGAGTTTCGCAATTATGACGTTTCTATTAAGTAATAAACACAATTTAAATCACATGTGAATAAGTTTGTTCATGCCGTAAGTCATAAAAAACATTATCCTACTACTACTTCCTGTCGTCTTTGTGGTTTCTGCCAGTGGCAACATCCGGTGCGGAAAAAGTACTTGTGAAATAAACCAATTTCAATATGACTAAAACATACTGAAATTATAGATACCCTTCTCTTTCTTGTTTATTAATGTACTTATTAGCCATTCAGACTGATGTGCAATTCTTTTTTTTTCTCAAACACAGGCAGTTTATGTCAGCTGTCGGTAAATTACGGCGTTCCAAACTGGCGACAGGCAAAAGTTGGGAGAAAACACCAGCATCATTTGGTTGTTCAACAAGAATGGAATAATTTTTAAAATGTTATCGCCTGTTGGCTAGTCATTAGCTCATCAGTATTTACATAATAACATTACAATACCTTTCTGAATTCTGCACTAAAAGTAAAGTATGACAAAACTTTAATTAATAAAAAATAATTAAAACTGAGTTGGACAAAAAGTCACAATGAAAAACCCAAAACTATTGAAACTCTATTGTGAATGTAGCCAAACTCAGGTGACACCAGTAAAAAAAAATCTGGTTTCAGTTTGGTGGAAAAACCTCCAACAGAAAAAAAAACCTTTTAATTTCATAACAAAACATTTTTTACCACAGACAGAAGTTGTGAGTCTAATTTAAGTTGGGCGGTTGCTCCGTTTCCAGTAGGCCGAGCTGATTGCTCTTCCGGTAGAGGACACATTACACCAGCGGTGTGGTCACGGAGGCTCCATCTCTCCGCTCGTTTGTCCAGTCACAAATCATCCTGCGGCCTCCCTTAAGTGCGTCTGTGTTTGTTAAGTGCCCCAACCAGAGACCGTGGTGTTAATCCAATTTGCCGTTAACGTCTTCTTTCCTTCTGGAGGCTGGGTGGCTAAAAGAGGATGGATGGCGACACACCTGGGAGACGGTGAAATAGTTCCCCCCAGGTACAAGGAAGGATGAAACAAGCCGGGTAGAGATGGGGGCACACATCGTCGCATTCAGGGAGAGACTGAAGTGTCTGATTAAAATTTAATTTGGAGCCTTTTTAGGCCAGGGCTATTGTCTTTCCCATTAAAGTCTCGGGGATACTGGCATCTCTCCAGTGGATGGTGACAATAGAGGCTTTCCTCTCCATCTCAGGGAGGTGGAAGTGGGATGTTATTATTATTTCATGGCTCAGAAGAGTCCGCTGCCCACTTTAGGGCCTGGTCACAGGCAGCGGAGCGTCATGCTCTGAGTGCACACACATTGTTCACTTCAAGTTATCTGCCATTTTCTTCCTTGCATGCCCTGTGAGCTAAAAGGAGATAGTTCAAAAGACAAGAAAAACATTTAGTACTCCGGAAGGGGTTAAAGGTGACCGGCGGAGAAAATGGACAACCTGCTGGTGAGACCCACCTGCAAAAAACAATAAAAAATACTTTCAAAATCCACAAGATATCTAGTAAGTATGGCGTGTTTTTGGGTACATCAGATTGGGTAGAAAACCAATAACCAGTGATGTTAGTACAGTGCAACTCTAATCCAACCTATTTTTTTTAGTAACAAGTCATCTAACACGTTACTATTTCCAGTCCAGTAATCAGATTAAAGTTACTTATGTACGGCTGTTTTCACACCTTGTAGTCCAGTAGACTTGGTTTGCTTGGGGACCAGAGTTGGAACATTTGTTTCATTTTCAGCTATTGCAATTCACTGAGTCAAACGATCCAAACTAATTGAAAAACCTGTTTCTCTCCTCACCTGAGGGGGCGCCGTGCCAAGAATTACTGTAGGAAACGACACAAAAATCTCTGAAGAAGACACTGAGCGCAATTTTCTTCTTCAGGAAATGTTAATAAAAATGGAACGCCGTCAGATTTTAGCAGTTGTAGGATTTTTCTTCGGCTAAAGACTATGAGTCATTTCTCTCGCTAGCTCTAGCCTAGCTCTTTTGTTTTGGTTATATTTACCCATAATGCCCTGCGTTCACATATGCATTTGAACCGCACCAGAGTTCATTTCCATTGAACCGGGACGAAGGTAGACCAGCGCATTTATATGTATACAACACTAAAGGTACAAGTAATATCTTGTCATTAGATTGATAGCAGTGTACTTTTTTTACACTATTTCCCACAAATGTTAACAACACATAGAGGGAAATGTGCAATCCTGTTTTGAAAAAGTTATTTTTCTTCATTTTAACATGCAGAACTACAAATAAAATGGTGGTTCTTTAAAAATAACCACATATTCCTCATAATAGATATTCAACAAAAGCTGGATTTTTTACATTTTGGCGCTAAGCTAGTTTTATTAAGCTGGACAGAGGATAAAAATAACTCTTTGGATTGTAAAGTTTCAGTTCAACCATTGATATAGAATTTATTTCATTGATACGTTTGGCTGTATAAATTTCTCATAAATCCACAGCAATGTAAATCTGTACATAGAAAAGAAATTAAGACACCAAATAAATTTGGCAGGTTCAGAACTCCGTAGATTCTCTGTCTGTTGCTGTGAATCGGTTCTTGCTGCTGCTTTGATGGCGAGTTGCTGTCAGGAGGAGCTGTTTTCTTTTATTCTGTCACCGTGAAGTTTCAGCGTACACATCGGAGACCGTTTGACACTCCTCCTCTGCCTGCAGGGCATGAAAGCAGAGCGCAGTTCACATGAATCTGTTTATGCTGCGTAAAACTCCTCTCTGCAGCAGAATGGAGGAGCATTGATAGGCTTTAAGTGTATATATGATGTGTTTGTACTCCAGACACGCTGTGAAAACGTCCTCTGTGGTTGCTAAAGGAAAATCAGCCGACAGCTGCTTGTTAAGTGACTGAAAACTGCCTTCAGTTGCGTTTCCTACTGTTGGGTATTTCAAACAATTCTTTGCATTTATAGCCTCAAAAATACATTTACGTGAGCGTGCCAGCACTAAGGAGAATGACGTCACCTAACTTAATGCTGTTGTTGCTGTTAACAACTTTGAGCAATAATGTTTGATATTAATGTATATTTTAGACAGATCATTCATGCAATGCATAAATAGAGATTTTGTTTTTTCGAACAGTGTGCATCGCATAGCATCTCAGTTCATAAAAATGTGTGTCATTTGAACGTGTTGAATCCATTGGTTTTCTGTAAAATGGCCGACTACAATTTCCCCAGAACACTGCTCCGAAGTATAAGGGGCTTGTCACTAAACGGCAACATTTCCTCTCTAATTGGTTAATAGCTGATAGAGCTAGCGCCATGGGAACAAATGATCTACCAGCCATGTCCCGCCACAATGCGTTCCGTCACCCGTTTATTCAGACAGCGATGATATGAAATTTATTGTGCGGTTCATCCTAAAGCTACATTTACACTTTAAGCATCAACTACTCGCCCGCCGTGTTCAGTTGATCCGCTCACCTGCTCTTCCTGCCGTTCGCTCTGAAGCAGCAGCTCCCGGGGTAGAAAGGCTGCCGTACTCCAGGCATCGCGCCAGTCATTTTAAGGATGCCTACTGGTCCCCCAAAAACGATGAAAACCCGGGCGTCATCATCAACAACTCAGAGGAGGAAGTCAGAGCTCCGCGCAACGCAAATAATGTTCCAGTCGGAACACGCTGCGCTAAATAATAAAACATAAATTAATGAAGCTTCAAGGCAGGTAAGTTTCCCTGGAGGAATTTTAATAATCGGGGTACTCGAATCATTCGAGGAATCGTTTCAGCCCTAAAATGTTTATTTATACTTTTCATGACTTGAATCTTGTTTAATCGGTTAAATATACAGTTCTGTAAAATCAAAGTTGCTGTGTTTCTATTAAGCATAATTATTTTTGTAAGTTCAATTTGCATAATTTTATGGTTAATGGTTAATTTATAAAGAACGTAACGTGAAAATGTGTAGAAGTTATCATTTTGTCATGTTGTGCTTCTTTCCTTGTTTTGCATATCTGTTGAGACAATCAGTGCAATCAGAAGCTTTCTGGTGTTCAGGCTGATACTTTGGCAGTTTGAGATATTTTTACATTTAATACCAGAATACCATCTTATTTCTAACCAAGGTTAACATATTTATCCATGGTGGTTTGTAATAGTAGTTTGTTTTGCTGATAGTGTTCTCTATTTGTTTGTGACTGATGTCTCGAATAAAATTCTTCAAAAGAGGCCCCTAAACGGCTAAAATAAAATCAATAAAAGCATAAAAGAATAACTGCTGGATCCTTTTTCCCTCCTCAGTGTGTGGACTTATGGATCTCATTACGACTCTGTAAAGGGACAACAAGTCACGGCCATAAACGAGGCTTTACAGTCAAGGCGTACGCGTGTGTCCGCGTGTTTGGGGAGTTGTTGGTTGCATTTGGAAGACGTGTGAGGGTATAATTAATGAAAAGTAGGCTGGCTGTGACCTTTGAGCAGGTGATTGACAGGGATAGACAGTTACAATCTTTTAACCTTCAGAAATGTCAGGAAGCACCTAAAGTCTGTGGCGAGGCCTGCTGACACCTGTCCTCTCCGCGCCCCGGCTCCACGCCACTCTTCGGGATGCCGCATGTTTACCATCTCCTTATTGATTTGTTTGTGAAGAGACTCTGGTTCCTATTAAATATTCACGGCTTGTTTTTGTTTTGTTTTTTTTCTTTCGCCTCTCCACCATCTCTTTATTGTTAAAAGCAATTTGTCTGCTGGACTCCTCGTAAGTCACGTTCTTCTTACAAGCTGTAGGAACATGAAGGCGAATCCTTCCCAGCATTCATTTTTAAATCTCTTTTATTCTGAATCTTGTTTTTGTTGGGGTTTTTTGCTGAATTTGTCTAAAGCAGTACAAATAAATAATAACGTGTGGGACTCTTTAACACTATGGCTGGAACTTTAACGCATTAAATTCAATAAGTTAATTTGATTTTAACACATTAAAACAAGTTTTTTTTTCTGAATTTGTCTAAAGTAGGAAAGTTTTGAAACAGCTTGTTTTCCAGACACCAAAAGACTATTAACTTACTGCCAAAACACAGCCATATGTTAGGTTTTTTTAAGCGCTTCAGCTGTTTTTAGAAACGGTTCAGACACAAATGAAAGCATGAAAATATGCAAAATATGAATTTTGCATGATAAATTCCCTTTAAAAATATGCCAAGGATTTAAATGCATTAGTTTTGATTAATTAATCACATAGATCTTAACATTTTAAATATTTTAACCACATTTTATTCTTGCTGGTACCTATGTTTTCACATGTTTCGGGTAAAGACGCTTTTCTCGACCAACTGGGGGTTAATTTCTGCCAATCTGATGGGACGCTGTTAAATTTATGCTAAAGGAGTTAGCCTGTTAGCAAAGCTGTCCAAGCCTAATGTAGCATCTCAATGCTAAAGAAATGTTCCCAACGCTAATGCCAGTGTCCACAGTCAACATCTCTAAAGAAGGATTTTTTAAAACTGGAAAGCTGAAAGGGTAGAAAACATTTTGCTCTAATTCGATGGTTGAACAATCGAAATGATTAAAAACAACAAATATCTTTGTTGCAGATCTGATATGTCTTTTTATTCAAGAATTTAACAGCAAAACAGGGTTTTTAAGTTGAGAATGTTGCTTATTTTGTCGATAGGTGTTAAAATGCATTTAATTAATGACAGATACAGCAAGTAACTAGTTTATACTTATAAATCTTATAAGCTCTGACCATCCATTTTTACCCATTAAAAACTTCACTGTTGGAGTCAACTTTATCCACATTTCTGCCATCTTTGTGTTGATTCCTGAAAACTTTTCCCCCTTTTCTCGTCTTTTGTTTGTTGTTTAGTTTCAGCTGAACATTGTGAAGACTTTGTAAAAGTAGCTGAGGCAGATTAAAGCACCCCTTCCTCTTTTTTCACATCCCTAATTCGGATATTCCCGGCGGAGCCCACGCCGCCGTCTGAGTGATTAGCTGTGGCTGCGGAGGCCAGCTTCCTACCCCCGTCTCCAGTAGGTCCTAATTTCATGTGAGTAGCTGAAAGGATGTGTTTGCGCTTATTTGCGATTTTTTTTATGTAGAAAAACTTCAAAGGCGCTGCTCTCCCCTTCACCTATCACCAGTGACGGATCTGTGCATCCTGGGAAAGGAGGGAATCAGAATCTTTCTTCATTTATTTGCTCTCTGACTGAAGATGAAATGCATCTGCTCCCCTCCACCTCCACCACAAAAAATAAATAAAAAACCGAAAGGAGCATGTAGCTGATATTAAGGGGGCTGCAGGTGAGGGGAGTCCGTTAATATGTTAATGTAATCCTCCTGTTAGGTGTCTCCAATCCCCTGAAGATGGGCAGTAATCAGTTTGTTCCTGTCTGCTGGCTTTCTGGGAGGGAAAGGCGGCACTAATCAGAAGTGGCGTAGCTCTCGCGGATGCCAGGAAGAAGAAAAAAATAAAAGGGGAGGGAAGAGAGATGACACCTCACGGATTTATTACCTCCAAATCTCCAATCCGAGCTGCGCGAGTCCTGCACAGAATAAATACACAAATGAGCCTAAACGAGTCTGAACGAAGAGAAAGTCAGGAACACTTTCTTGTGTTTCTGCAAATTCATCAACATAGTTTTGCTGCTTTTGACTTAAAGGGGACCTATTACACAAAAATTACATTTTGCAGGTTTTTGTTTTTCCAAAAACCTGCAAAAATGTTTTTAGTAAAATGTTTTAAAAAAAAGCACCCAGACAGTTTTTTGGCAATAAGTTAATGACTTGGTGTCTGGAAAATAAGGAGTTTCAAAAACTTTCCGGAATGTAACATTGCAAATCAGCAGGCACTGCCCATTACCTAGCAACCCTAGTGAAGCCCATCCCGTTACCTAGCAACCCCAGTGAAGCCCACCCCGTTACCTAGCAACCCCAGTGAAGCCCACCCCGTTACCTAGCAACCCCAGCAGAATTCTGCCCCTTACCTAGCAACCCAAGCGGAACTTACCAAGTATTTTTGGTCTAGTTTCTGTTGGCAAATATCTTGGGACACTTTAAATAATACAAAACTAACTTACAAGTAATTTTAAAGCAAGATACACAAACTTGTTTTAAGTCAGTCATTCCCTAATATTGATGAAAAAGTTCCAGTTCAACTTCCAGATTATTTAATTTACAACAAAATGTTTATCACATGTTATAAGAGAAATACTTTGCCAGTGGAACTAATACTCTCATCAAGTAAATTAGGGATTAATTTACTTAAAACAAGCGTGTTTTAAATAAACAACGTTCAGTTATGATGAAATGTAGTCCAAATTTATTAATAAATAATGAAAGAACCCTTTAATTAAACACCAAATAAGAATCATAAATCAGATATGATCTTCAGCATCTGTAGTCAATAGAGCGGACAAACTGATTGATTAGAAATTACTCTATGAACGCCCCTAAAACAAAAGCGCCCTGGTGAAAAGGCCTTTTTGCTCTTATCAAGAACCACCAACACAGAGTGGAAGGAATTGTTAAAAAATCTGCAAACCTTTGACCATCTTTAATTTGATATGGCAGAAAAAAATACAATCATTTGCATGTAGAAGTCATGTAGTTAGCAATACGAGGATCTTAGTAGCGCTTCAGAATCCCAACAAAGTACAGTGAAGTTTGTGGTAGTAACAATGCGAAATGTAAAATACTTTGCATAAAGTAAAAAATAAAAACCACATCACAGCAACTAAACATTTTATGAACCAAAATCTTTTTATGATTGAGTTTTTCACCTCTTTGGTTCGTATTGTTGTGTTTCCTGTGGATTGATGCGAAGAGGTTTGGACCTGACCTCTGTGGTGTCACTGTTAGGCAATTGAGCCTCACATTAAGGCTTTGACCTTTTGATGTAACGAAACTGGCCTTTTCACCCAGAGACATTCACCTTTGACCTGTACCTTTCTCAATGCTCGGAGCGCAGGCTATGAATTTAATATTGATTGTGTTTCACCTTAAAGAAGTTAAAATATTGAGCTACTTTCAGGTCTGATTGAAGAGCTGAAAAATGACATTTAGCAGAATGTTTAAGGTAGTTATTAGTTATTCTTCTCATTTTATATTTTTGTCATTTTTGTCTCACTTCAGTGTTTCAGAACATCGAAACAATTTCAATATTGGACACAAAATCCAGCTTTTAAATTAAGTTTATTATTATTGAGGGAGAAAAAATCCAAACCTGCTTTGGACCCTAAATTACAGTGAGCCTTTTCCAGCTGTTAATCCAGGTCAGGACTTTGACTAGACCACGTGTGACAGGCCGTTCTCCTTCAGCAGAATTCATGGTTCCATTTATGACAGCAAGGTTTCCAGTTCCTGTAGCAGCAGCAATACAGCTCAGACCATCACTCTACCACCACCATGCTTTACTGTTACTATGATGCTCTTTTTCTGAAAAGTGGTGATACTTTTACACTTGATGTAACGGGACACACACATACATGCCCACTGAGGCGTATA
>CAEFZY010044204.1:0-27796 GCA_903066815.1 Brachyrhaphis roseni
TCTCTCTCTCTCTCTCTCTCTCTCTCTCTCTCTCTCTCTCTCTCTCTCTCTCTCTCTCTCTCTCTCTCACTCACTCATATATGGCTCATATAACTTGAGCCAAACTATATGAAGGTTTGAGTTCAGTTCTTTACTTTCTACTAGCATAATCATATTGCCAGCGGCTAATTTGACATGTTTGGTTATTTCTTCAGTTGCATGCTTTACTACTGTGTCTTCGATAAAAATGAATTGTAGTAACGAACTGAAATGCGTATAAGATTAAGAACAAAAACGTTTGTAGAGCGACTAGAGAAGGACAAGAAATCCATTTTAGTTATCTAGCTCCATCTTCTGGACATTTTTATAATAACAACATACAAGTGAGTATTAATGAAAGAGCTGCACTATTTATCAATTTTGAAGTACATCAGTATAAATACAAGTCATTTGCACATTCTGAGGATCACACCCCTACATTTTCTCAACAGATGATTTGTTTCCTCCCGTTCATTTTTGTAAAATAGATTTAATGCTCACCAGCAATTTTCAGATCTTACCATTGACTCCCAACAATATTTTGGTCTGGACTTTGACTGGGCCATTCTAACATGTAGATGTGCTTTTTAGGATTTTGTTGCTTAATGACTTCTATCGAGTTTTGGCAGGAATATATGTGCATTTCTCCTTAATTTAACTTCAGATTTACATCCACTCCTGCATTTTTGACAAATTAACTGTGGATTTAGGGCTAATAAGATTAGCAAGAGTCACATTTTCAGTATAAAAGCACAGTTTTCTAAATAAAATTTGATAAAAATTTTTAATCATTTGATAAATAACTATTAACTACGTAACTTTGCTAATTGTATGGAAATTGGATTTTATTTTATCAGTATATTTTCCATTTTATTTAACATTCAGCATATTGTGTGTTTCTTGTAAGTCATGAAGCTGTTCCCCAATAATTTCCCAATGCTGAGATTAATAAAGTAATCTTAAGGGACAGTGTTATATATTTTTGAGACATTTACATTTACAGCACAATTAGGTAACTATGTTAACTTCAGTTGTTATTTAAAAAAAAAAAAAGATACATCTATCAGATATGACTTAAAAGAAATTTCATTTTGTAATGTAATTCCTTGAAATTGGGCCTCTGTCTCTTTAAGAAACTCCTACTCTTTCTAAAACTCTGCCTTCAGGAAGTCATCACGACATGGGTCCTCTTTTAACCCTTTAAAGTTTTTATCAATGTTTCACTGAGAAGCAGCTCCTATAACAGCCTCAGCAGACGTGCAGATCCACCAGGTGTTTGCTAATTGCCATTAAATATCTTAAAATATCTGGTTGTAATTGGAGAAAATGTGAAAATATTCAATGGCTATAAAGACACAACTCATATCTGAGGTTAAATGGGCAAAATATGATCCAGGAACTTGTTCATTTCATTAAAGTGAAAAAAAACCAACTAATCAATAAAGTTGAATTCAATATGATTCCAGTGACATAACTCAAGATAATAATCTGAAAAACCCCAATAAAACAAAGTCTGTCAACACATTGCTAAACTAAAACCTGCAACAACAACAAAAGAAAACTCAAATTTTCTCAAGTGTGTGTTCTGATGGGGTGGAGAGAGACAATGAACAGGAAGGAAAAATCAATAGTTGAACTATTGTGGCCTGCAGTAGTTAGTAGTAATACTCCAGGATGCACACACTCAAGAAAAGGGAGACAGATGATGAACTGTGTTGTGGCAGGTTGCTGCAAAGGCCAGAAGAAACTTTTTCAGTAGAAGCAGGCAAAGAAATAAAAAAAAAGTGCCGTGCTCCTAAATTCATCCCCCGGTGTTATCACTCTGCCGTGATGAAAAATAAAAACACCTCTGCGTGCGTGGGGGTGGGTGTGTGTGTGTCTCTTCGGTGTTTTCAGGAGAGTAATCGTGGAAGTGGAGGTGCTTGGCTGGAGCTGAGAGGCTAACAATCATGGCCAAGAGATGGATGTGGAGAACATGGAGAGGTGCAAACTCTCAGCTAAGCGTTTAGTGGCTACGTGATCAATCAGGAGCGGGTCGATGCGATCCAAAGCAGTTTAACAAACAAGAGGATTTAATTTTTCAGCTGTTTGTTGTTGAGCAAGACCTCAAGGCTTTGAAGTCCAATAAGTGTATCGCTGCTGCTGACATGACAAGAGTATTGATATGTCTTGAAAGAGTCTGAGTGTCAGAGGTGAAAGATGCCATTCAGTGTGTGTGTGTGTGTGCCATGTATTTAATACCTTGTGGGGACGCATATTACTTTGTAGGGATCCACTGCTCCTTGTGGGGACTGAAGCCTGGCACCCACAAGGGGGAAATGCTGTTTTTAAGTAAGACGTTAGGTTTAGGACTAAGGTGTGACTTGAGATTTGGTTAGGGTAAGGGTTAGGTATGTAATGGTTAGAGTTAGGGCTAGAGTAAGAGATAGGCTGTAGAAATGAAGAAAGTCAATGGAGTGTGTGTGTTATTGAGTTGAGTTGCTGGTGGAAAGTCAAACTGAAATATCTCACTCTGGTTGAAATATTTCTTCCCCTCAATTGGGGTTTATGTTTAATCAGATTTCTTCTTCACAGTACACATTAAAATGTTTTTGTGATGCTTCTTAGATGTTAAAACATGGAACTGAAATCTCATTCAGATTATTTTGATTCTCAAAAAATTCAATTGTTAACTCTCACCCTAGCTGGTTAATGTCTAGTTTAGTTCTAGCCAAGTTTGGTGTGTCTTTTGGTAAAAAAGCAGCTCCTTGTTCAATTCTTTATCCAGATGGTCTGGATGCTCAGCTGTTGAGAAACGATGTTATCTGATTTTACCAAATCGCTAACGTTTGGTGTGATGTACGTAATGTGTCAGCTCAATTGTGAAGGAAACTACGCTGTGAAGCATTAGGGAAAAACAACTGTCTCCGACTGTGAAGAGAGTAGTACCAAGTCAAAGAAGATGGCTGTTAAAAAGAGCAAACATTCCTGTTTGTCCAACTTTAATTGCTCAATATTTGGAACGTGAACTGAGAGACTTCATTCACTTCCACCACTGCCATTGCCAAACTATGTATCTTATCCATGTGTTTCATTTGGTCAAACAAATTGTTTTGTTGTTCAAAACTATTTATCTTACCAATAGATAGATAAAACTGTCTATCACGGCTAAATAAGACCCCTGTAAACAAACGTTGTGTTGTCTCATAAACCTAATATGGTGTTTCAGTTTCATCTCATCTTGTGAGCTAGATGTATCATCATCCCTCCATTACCTAGACAGTAAAATTAAAAAAATAGAAGCTGGTTTCAGCTAGTTTAGTTCTGATATTCATTAAGAATAACATGAAGAACTGACCAAACTTTTGCATCTTTATGCATCAAGTACCCACAGTGATTATTTGTGACCTTTTGTTTTCGTAACCCTTAAATATATTTTTAAGAATGATTTTAACATTTCTGAAGTCGATTTATCTTTGTTCTTCTTTCACTGTCGTTGTAGCACGAACCTTTGCAGTGTTGTTCCATGAAGTTTATTTTTTTCTTCATAAATTCACAGAATCTCTTATTGTGTGAAAATATCTCCTCAGTTCATACAAGCTGGTTCCCCTCAGGAAGCACAAAGCCCTATGATCAGTTGTGTCTCTCGGAGAGCAGCACAGTCCGGTGTGTGTAGGTGGTGGGCCGTCGACACTTTGTTGCAAAAGAAAATTGAACTGCCAAACTGTCATGGTATTGCTCTGCAGAAAGTAGTGGATGTGGACATTCATTGAAAGAAAGTACACCTAGTGTTGTAAAAAAGTATTGCTGCCTTTCAGATTACTGTTTTTGCGTTTTTGTCATTCATAAAATATACTGAGTAAATACAAAAAGCAGGTTTCAAATAATGACTCTGTTTACTGAGGGAGATAAAAAAAAAAAGCTATCCAAACCTACCTGATCCTATTTGAAAAAGTAATTGCCCTTAAACCTCAATCCTGGCAGCAACTGCCAGCAGTAGTTTGTACAATGAGTCTTATTTTGCTGAGGAGGACAACTGAAAAGAAATAAAAAAGTTGTTCACATGAATAGTGGGGAAAAAAAATAAATAAAGAGAAGAACAGTTGAGAACATCTTAGGTAGCTTATGAATATAGCAACTGGAATAACGATTTTATCACCATGAAAGAAGCAAGATTTCAAAGCTGAATCTTCCAGGCCAAATAGGTGGGTTCATCACACACTGCCTTTAGCGAACCCACCCCAAAATTAGATGTGACATAACAACTAAACAAACACACCCACCACAAGACGACATTGAAGCAAAGATCCAGCCCACACTCTGGGTCTGGGAGAAACTGCTCTGGCAATCTGCTGTCAAGTGCTACTGACATTTCTGCCTTTAACACGGGCCAGCAGACTATAATTACAGACCAGTGCTTTTCAGCGGTTATCTGAAGGTAACATATGCATAAAGACACCAGCAGTATGTCTGACACAGAAACTAAAACCTGCCACTTAGACTCTTTCTGCCAGCAGCAAGTCTTTTCTCCAGTCCAATTTGATGGCAATGTCAAGGACTTTTTTTCTTTCCTTTCGGCACTTCTTCAATTTGTGCTCAAATTACTCTGATGACAGCTTTGTTCTCTGCTTTTCTTTCAATGCCAGTATTAAAAAAAGGGTTTCTCACAGTCATCTCGGCTTTTTCACTAAGGACAGAGAAAAGAGCAATCGAGGACCTTGACACTCATCCCTTCTCTCTCTGACTACTGTCTGTTATTTCTCTCAGCAGAACTAAATGCCAAAGAAGATTAGTTTATTTTTTTTCTATCTACTCTTATTTGAATTATCACCCGTCCAATTTTGTATAGTATATGCGAGGCTGGGTCAAAGGGACAGCAGTCTGAGTAAAAATCCCTCTCCCCAGTTATCTCCAAGCATATACCCTGGTAATTCAAAGCTGTCTGCAAGGTATACTGTGTCAAGAAAGTCTTTTATCTGTTCAGATGTTTCTTTCTAGAAGAACAGATCTAAAACAGTTCCCTTGAGATACATCAGGAAGGCATCCTCAAATTCTCAAACTGTCTCCTTTCAATGTGCAATGACTAGACTCTTACTCTCTCAAAAATAGCTGAGCTTCCCAGTTTGTCATTTAGCAAATCATCCAGGTTCTCAAGGAATCTTTTTCTGACCTTTGCAAATTCAGTCCTTTTGTGATTTTTTATATCTTATGCCTTTAGAGGAGAGTTGGATTACAACCAAATCTGTTCCGAAGGTATCGGAACAGATTTGGTTGTACATTGAGGTCCCAGTTTGTCTGGTCATCCTGCTCTTTAGGGTCAGAGTCCATCAGAAACTCCTCCACTGGAGACAGTGGTTCACTCCCTACTCTGAGTTGGCAGTTTAGTCTTTTCCTCATAGAGAATAATGAGATAAAGAGACACTAATTCTTATGCAATCTGTCCGAAGGCACTCAAACTGGATGCTCTCTGCCTTCTGTGGTGCACAAACATTATGGATGAAAAAAGGTGATCCTGGTGCCGTCCAACAGTCAACAGAAATTAATCTAACTTTTTTAAATATGTGAACCAAGCTGATGCTCTGGTTGTGCAGTCCTAAGTGGCTACATTCAAATAACGTCTTCAATTTATTAAATACAGTTATGCCATCAATTTCCATGGAAATGAATTATGTTCAGAATAATTCTAAATTATTAATCAGGCACCACTAAGTGGCTTATGTGGACACATGTCCACATAACCACTTATGTAGCTCTGCTCTAATTCATAACTCATATTCACTTAATTAAGATGAGATAAAAAATGTTTTACTGTGTTGATTAATGTAGACAGAAAAACATTTCACTCCACTGACTTACTTTGCATATACTCCAATTTAAGTGATTTAAGCTGGAGTGGCTCTCCCACTCAGCTCCTTCAGACTAGTCAGCAACAATTAGCAAACACCGGTAGAATTGCACATCAGCCGAGCTCATTAAAGGAGCTACTTTACAGCAGAGTGCTGGAAAACACTTTGCTAAAAGGTTAACAGATTAGCGATGTTATGATGTCTTCCTGAAGGCGGCGTTTCAGAAAGAGCTGAAGTTTCTTAAAGTGACAGAGGTCCAATTTCAAGGAGTTAAGTTACAATATCAAATTTCTTTTAAATGATATTTGATATATGTGACATTTTTCTAACAACTGAAGTTAACATACACAGTTACTTGTTTGTGCTATAAAGTGGTGCAATGTGCCTGGAAAACACAAAATACTGCCCCCTTAACACTATAGTGTTATTGGGAACCTGAGGTTCTTTTGTGAAAGATACTATAAAGAAAGTGAAAATTGTAATTTGAAGAGTTTTATCTTTTGCAATTATTTCAATTTTTTCCAATTTCAGACTTATTTCTATGTAAAAGGGGCAAGATAACATGTAAATTAATTACATATTAATTAATTTGGTCTGTAAATTAATAGACCAAAAAACAAATAAATGTATTTATTTCAATGTGAGGACCATTTTTCTAACATGAACTACATTTTGGGGACCTACTTATCCTTGTGGGGACCAGGCTTTGGTCCTCACAAGGAAAAATGCTGTTTTAGTATCAGAGGTCGGGTTCAGGACCAAGATGTGAATTGAGTTTAAATAAGGATTGAGGTGAAGGTCAGAGTTAGGCCATAGAAATGAATGAAAAATGAATGCAAGTCAATGAAAACTCCCTGTGAAGATAGAAAGACATGGTGTGTCTGGGTGCGTGGGGTGTGTGTGTGTGTGTGTGTGTGTTATGGTTTATGTGTGGGTGGTGAGGACATTGTGTTTGCATGAGCCAACTTGGCAGAATACATTGTTTCAAGTCATCAAAACAGTGACGAAGGAACAGTTTGAAGTGAGAATGCAGAATGTTCTCATCCTCTGAGTAATTAGCTCTGAACAAAGTGCCACCTTTCATAGATCCTGATTATAACTGCTGAGCTGAAATGAAGTAGTCAGTTAACGTTTATTTGTATAGATTTTCGTGGGATAAATAAATACGTTGCATGTGCTAATCATTAAGAGGTCTAGTGTTGTTTACCAAACACAGTTTAAATCTAATTTAGGGGGAAAATCGGATTCAAAAGGGTGGCAGTGAAAAGGAGACAGGAAAAAAACGAATGATTGACATCGTGGTGTTTGGCCCCTCAGGGAAATGGGACCACCATGGAGACATCTATTGTTGGGCTCAATTCTTATCACAGGTAAAACCGTGAGAAATCTAACTACTGAAAGTTTAATCATGTCTACATTTAAGCACGTTCTTAAAGCTGCAGTAACTTTTATTAAAAAAAAACAACAAACACATATTTGTTAAGACTGTGACTATCTTGTGACGGTACAGTATGACACAAACAATCTGCGGTGCATTTCTTCAGACAGCAGCAGAAGCTCAGGGAGGAGGAGTTGGAGAAGATCAATGTTTTCACAGATTATCTGTCTTATAACATACTGTCATGATATGAAGATCTTTTCCAAAGCAGAATAATACCTTTTGGGCACAACAAAACATAATTCCTTCAATTGTTAGAATGTGTTTAAAATGTTGCAGTGGTTAAAATATGAAAAAGTTCCTTTAATTCATTTTTTAAAAATAGTTTTTAAAAGCATTACCTTAAATTGCAAAGGCAGTGTTCTCTTCAAGAAAATAAGCTGTTGTATTCTGAACAAATGCTCACACTTCCACCTGATTGGTTGCTTTAAGTGGATTAGACCAGCACTTTTTGCATTTTGCCTTTCTTATTTTCTGTGTAAGCAGGAAGGACATTGTTAGAGTTTTTAATATGCTGCTTGTGCATTTTGGCAGACGTTTTTGTGAATAAACAGGAAGACTGTGAGTTAGAGTTTGCATTTCTTTTAATTCAAGACCTAATAACAAGCAAATGGCCCATTTATTACTCTGCGATGCAAAACCTCAGTAATAAAGTGCCAAACCCTTTGAGAAATAAATCAGTGCCTTAGGTTTTGGTTGATAGATTATCAAGGGAAAGGATTTTTCTGCCGGTGGAAGCATTTTTTTTCTCCTCACACTTTTCCAGAATGAATGACTTTGGAAGCTAGAAGCAATAAAACTTGATTTTCTTTGCAGTGAAATGAGGATTATAAACTACTTTTCAAAAGCTACTATAAATCACAGAAACTGTAATAATTGTGAGGATAAAAATATATATATATATATGAAGAAAATGAAACTGTGTGCCAGACAGAACATAAATGACACTCAGATCTTAGGATCAGATCTTTTAGTCAAATAATCCTCAAAATAGTGAGACAAAGAGAACAAAAAGCCAATAGCATGTCCAGTTATCATACAGTCCATAAGTCAAACATTTGTGCTTTTGTTTGAGGCTCAGTTGAAGCTCTCCAGTTCTTGCACTATCTAAGCAGTAAATGGTGAAGCAGATAAAAAAAAATGTCCTGTTTTCAACAACCAGTAGCAGAAGAATAGTGTAATGGAGGTTTGCATTATTAATACAAATCTAAATACTAAGTTTGACCTTATCAGTGTAAGCAGCTTTGCTACAAGTAGTTGTAAACTCTGGTGGAACTGGCTTCCCCTGCTCTCTGAAAAATCTGAGAAAAACTATATTTTGTCTCTACTCATGCTATCTGATGTTGCTAATTAATGTTTTGTCCCAGTCTCCTTTGAGTTTCAATCAATCCCTATGACGGAGTATAAGAGCGATTGTAGAAAGGAAAGAAATAAAGGAGTAAATTTCTGCCCCAAAAAAACTAGGAGATTTCTACGTTTCAAAAGTAGAAAATTTTTGACTTTTGGAAATGTTCTGCGTTTCAAAGCTTCCAAACTTCAGCTTCACAGAGCATCCCTTCCCTGTGACCCCCCCACTCTGCTCCTTCAGACTAGCCAGCAGCAATTAGAAAACACCTGCACATCTTCTGAGTTCATTATAGAAGCTACATTTGAAGGCAACGCTGGTAAAAATGTTGTTAAATGTTTTTACCAGTGTTGCTGTTGAGGAGCGATGTTGTGATGACTTCCTGAAGGTGGAGTTTCAGAAAGCGCAGGAGTTTCTTAAAGAGACAGAGGTCCAATATCAAGATGTTACTATACAAATCAAATTTCTTTTAAATCACATTTGATATATACAGCAATTTTTCTTATAACAACTGAAATTAACAATTGTTATAAAAAAATGCATAGTTACTTTATTGTGCTACAAAAATGGCATTATGAGCATGGAAAATACCTAACACTGGCCCTTTAACAAAAGAAAGAGAAAAATCACTTGACATGAAAAACTTTGAAATACACATACTACAAATACTAAAGAATGTGCCATGTACTTACTTCCCTTGTACTGTTTTGTTTTCAATGGTGCTAGTGAAAAAACCGTAGGAAGGTAGTCATTGAAGGGGACCTTGTCTTTTTGGGAAAGCAGCCATTTGTATGTCATTACCACTGACTGTGTAAGCTATTTTTGTACTTGTGTGCTTAAGACCCTCTCTTCCCTCTTTCCCTGATGGGCCGACCTTGTCAGCCACATCACTTTGCCGATCAAATGCTTTGTTGAAACAAACAAGAGCTACAAACTGTAACTGCCTCTGGAAAGCGGGGATGGCTGTTAGCTAAAGGTAAACAGATCGTGGGTGGTTCTTAACAGGAACAAGTAGCAGATTTCTCTGCGCAGCGCCTTGAAAGCAGCTGGTTCTGTATTTTTATCTTGGTGACAGCAAAGCAGACATCTTTTTTTTTTTTTCCCTTTTGCTTGTTTGGGAAAATAACAAGTTTGAGTGCTTTCAGGCTCTGACTGTTGCTGATAACCCCGGTTTCCATTAAATAACTCTAATGGTGGCTAACAGTCCCCATCTGTGGCAGCTAACCAGAGCGGAAAGCCGTCATGGAAGCAGCAAGTGTGAAAATAGTTGCCTTTTCTTCACTGCAACCAGTGAATAACAGGACCACCACCTTGAGG
Source organism: Brachyrhaphis roseni (assembly GCA_903066815.1). NCBI lineage: Eukaryota > Metazoa > Chordata > Actinopteri > Cyprinodontiformes > Poeciliidae > Brachyrhaphis > Brachyrhaphis roseni. Next base: position 9,944 of record CAEFZY010044204.1, read on the forward strand.
GACCTTTTCCATTACAGCTAATAGAGCAGGATAGATGCTGGTTAATGAGGCAGTGGGTCGGCCTTCATCCGGATTGTTCTTTGTTTTCATCTGTACCTACAGCTTGGGAGTGCTACTATGGTGTTTACCTGCTCTAAATCGACTTCATTTAAAGGTAATATACTGTGGAAAGACAGTGATGCTGTAAAGTGATGAAGCTCTTGTGCACTTTCATCTGAATTACTGGTGTTGTGATCCAGAAGGACAGATACTCTTGTTTCAAATGCCTCTGAGAAAAGAAATGTATTTGTAGGGTAGCTTCACCTAAAAACAAACCATATTGGAAACACCAACAGAAAATGTATTTTACAAAGGTACATATATAATGTAATGTACATTGCACAGTGGAAAATGTGATTGTTGATTTTGGTTATATTTTGCTTATTTATATTGTGTAGTTTTTCCCCCTTTAGCTCTTCAAAGACACTGAAGTGGAGTCTGGTTGTCTAGTGAGGAGGCGGAGCACAGGGATTGGCTGCTCATACAGGTGTCTGCAAAAACTAATTGATGCCAGATTAAAGAAGCTCAGATAGAAGGAAGCAGTAGAGCTGACTTGATGGGCGACAGAGAGAGATGCGCTCCAGGACGAGGAGTGAGAACTAACGCGCTAGGCACCGAGTCCTGGGACATGGACAGACAGACAACCCAGCACAGATGATCAGACGAGCAGTGAGTGGAAGCAATGAAGCTTTCCTACCCTTTGCTTTGCCCAAAGGTTCATTACTCAGTGCATCATTCATTACTCACTAGTGATATCTGCTGCTGAAAGCCTTGTCACTCAGATCATATTTCCTAATGGGCTATAGAAAAAGGTCCTTAATTAGAATTTATTGTTTTTGTCCATCAGGCTTTTTTCATGTGATTCGAAGTACTTCCACTAAAGCAAACTAATAAATAATGTTGATAGTCTTAGCATGATGCTCTGGAGGAGCGCAGCAGATGTCATGGTTGGACAGCGGAGGAGTGGGGTGGGAGTGTCCTGTTAGACTGTCAGTTCCAGAAACCACACACACACTCAAAAAAACCCTGGTAAAAGTGAACAGGGTGCCAGTGAGACGTACAGGGTAAAATGCTCCATCTCTTAAGACCGCGGGAGAACTGAAACTAGGCAAAACGACACTTCAAACATTTTTTATTATTATTATTATTCATGTTTCAAATGCATGGAACCCAATTAAAAGCATTAAACATCCCTGTCTTCACACGAGTCTGAATTCATAGAAGCAACGAACCCCCACTGTTCTTCTTCTCCTGCCTTCTTCGGCTGCTCCTCTCGTGAAACAGTAGAGAAGTGTCCGGGAGCAGTTCATGGATGCTGGCAAATGTCCCGTCTTGTTTTGAGTCTAGATTGTCAGATAAAGGCGTTGAAAACTCTGCCTCTCTCTGATCCTAATTGGCGTGACGCTGAAGAAGTGGAGCGAATGATCTGGAATAAGTCGCGTGGTTCCATTCTGTTTGTTTGTGGCTTTGAACTGCGCCGGTGTCCCGCGGGTGCTTTCAGATACCACCAGTAATATATTGTTCATGGCGCAGGGCCTCAGGCAGACAGAATGATGGATTGAGCTGTTCTGTTTTCTTCTCACAATCCGTCTTCAAAGAAACAAATCGATCTGGAACAGAGGAGAAGGAATGGGTAAAAAAAAAAGAAAGAAAGAAAATCACACAAATAGACTTTCTTTAGAGAGTTTTGATGTGATGTGTTATTTTGTCAGAAGCATTTTCAAATCAAAGTTTACCTTTTGGATCAGAGAACAGCAGGGGTGTGTGTGAAGTTCTGAGTGTGTGTGTTTGTGTGCATCTTGGTAGTGTGTGTGTTAGTGCTGATCAATGCATTCACATATTTAATAGCTAAACATAAAGAGTGCATTGACTTTTGCATTTATTTCTATGTAGTAGTTTTAACTCGTTTTGTGGGGGAGTCAGATCCTTGTCTCCAGGTTTTTCACTGATCTTAAAACCATACATGTCTTATTAAATACATGAAAAAAATTAAATAAAATTAACCTCTATTATTTACAGTAGAAGTATTAGTATTATTACTTTTTTCCAAGGCCTTTAACATATTTTTGAATTTCTACTAGCTTTAATTATAAGTTTGTTTAATTTCACTAACAAATTTACAGCAATTTCTTTATAAATTATATTTATAAATGATCTATTAAAATTCGTGTTTTCAGAATAATTATTATTCAAAGATATTCAGCAATGTTAAACATTTCAGGATTATTAGACATTGTGAAAAAATAATATTCTTATAGGTTTTCCTAATATGAATATTTATTTTATATATTTAAATCATCCTACCTTTACACATTCAATTATTAAAAATTGTGGAATGGCTTCATTTTACAAATATTTAAGTTTAAAAATATTATTTTTAAAATGAACATTATTTTTTAAAATGTATTTTATACACACAGACATTAATTAATTAATTAATTATTATTATTATTAAAGATATAAGACAATGAGGGTATAGATATATCAACCGATCAGCAGCGTTATCAGAATAATTTGCTCATTTATATTAATTGGTGCGAACATGAACCACTATTGTTATTCTTCTTCTCCTGATCTTTAATGCAACCACATTAAATGTTTGTGGTGTAAACAGACTAAGCCACAGTTTGGTGACTCCAGCCCCATGCTCTGTGTACATTAGGAAGCTGCAGTATTTCCTAGGGAGGTTTTCATAAAATCTTTGCTGTTAATTAGTAAAATCCCATATCTCTCATCTTCTGTGGCATTAACAACCTGTAGCTGTCAGCTTAGGTTTGTCTGCTCAATAAGCACACAGTGGCGCCTCTTATACCCAGTGAGACAGCTGCAGTAACATCTGACGCCTCTTGAGGGCAGAATGACTCTGTGGTACAAAACCATAAACAAACTAGATTTTTATTATTCTCCTATGCTCTCATTGCCCTATTTCATTTCTTCTTAATTTCCTGTCCTCAACAAAAACCTCTCTTTCTTTGCGTCTTTTGTCCTTGAACATAAGTTATATTTAGACTTATGGTCTGACATAAAGTTGAATTTTCTGTACAGCATTGTTTTGATAATTACAATGTAAATAATAAAGTTTTATGAACATTTTATCCAGTCATAATTTCTCCTAATCTAATCCCTTAGATTTTATGTCCAATTTTACTTGACTTCTTATTTTTCTAGATATTAAATTAAAGTGCAATCACATCTCCCTTAAATAAAGCACTTTAACAAACATTCCTCTATTATTTCCATTGTAATACAGAGTGTGAATGAGCTTTCTGTGAAGACTGGGCAGCGGTTTGATCAGCCTGGACAGTTTGGCTCCGTTGACCTCCTGAGAGTCACACCGCTGCAGACTGGAGAACAGAAGGTCAGCAGGATTTCTGGATGACAGATGAGAATGGTACGGAGGAGGGGATGTGTCACATCCAGGTGACTTTTCCTTAGCTGGAGGTAAATCTGCTGCTGGCACTTTTTGAGCATGGCCTACATGATGTCCTTTAGCCTGATGTCTACAGAGGTTAACAGAAATGGCAAAAAATCTCACAAAGGTATTTATTTATTTTTTTTACAACAATGCAGTTTGAGTTTTATATCAAAAATTAAGCAAAATTCAAACAAAGCAGGTATTTCAGTAATATGACTTGTCAGATATTCAGCTGGAGATTAAACATTTCCAACACTTTTTTTCATTTCTATTCTTTTCCTAGTGGCTTTTGAAAGATACAGGAAAAACATACAATAGCTTTCACAGTTGACTCTTTAGAGGTGAAGCAAGCCGATTCCTGGCTGCGTCTGCTTTTGGCACCCAGGGTTACCCCTCCTTCTGATCCACACACACACACACGCACCGCCACACACACACACACACACCCGTTGTCTATCTTTATGAGGACTTTGCCTTGACTTCCATCCATTTCTATAGCCTATCCCTGATCTTAACCATAAACCTCTCTATTACTACCTGCCTCACCCTAAACCTAATTCACACCACACCCATAACCCTATGTCAATGTCAAGTTTATTTTTATAGCACTTTTAAAAACAGGCACCAAAGTGCTGTACAAAGACACATAAAAACTCCAAAATCACAATACAATAAAATTATGAAAACTTACAGTATCAGACCTCAATCAATTTCCGCTGAATAAATATAAGTTTTAAGAAGAGATTTAAAATAACACTGACTTTGAACAGATATAATCTTTGCAGTATAACCCTAAACCATTACTAGTATATTACTAACCATAAGCAAAACTAAAACCAGCCTTCCTTTTCCATCAGTGTTTCCCAAACCTTTTCAGGCTGAGGATGAATTAACAAACACTCAAAGGCCACCTAACTTGAAATTACCCCTGCAATAACACATCTTAATACAACCTGAAATGAAAACATTAGTCTCTTTGCTCACTTATTGTCTTCTTTGTTCATCCTAATGAAAAGGGTGGTGCTGATTTGTAAATGTGACTGGTCACGTCAAAACTATGAGCATGTACTACTCCAGGTTTATTGAGATATTGAGAAATTCAGAAAGTGTGGATTCTAGGATTACCAATGATGTCAAACACAGTTTTTGCCAAAGCAAAAGTTTTTGTTTTTGTTTTGGCAAAAATAAGAAAATTTCTTTCAGCCTGAAGAAAGCCTGATGTAACTTTTTGTATTTTTTATTTTAGGTGTATTTAGGTGAATAAATACAGGGCTTGTATGATATGACACAAGGGCAGTGACACAAAGATCTGGATCCATGTGCCAGTGACATACTATGTATCTTAATCATGTTCTAAAAACAAAAGTTCTGCAATTCACCCTGAGAAACTTAATCTGATCAAATGCATCCAAGATGCTTTAATAAAACGATAAATTTCCCAGTAGTTTGGAGCCACTTTTCATTGACCTGACATGGAATCAAGGCAGAAAATGCTCGTGGCACTCTAGGGGGTGTGCCATATTCCTTAATGCTTTTATGCAATCTTCACATTTAACCAATGAACACACTCCTCAAATCTTTGGCAAGGCTTACAGGTTTTCTCCTCTAAGGTGGCAAAGCTGTTGGAAATGTCATCTGTAAAATTGATGACTGTTTCCACACTGCCCCAGTACTTCAGGGCATTGGCATGCAGCTTGAACTGTTCTGGCAAAATCGTTTGTTTCTGGAGGGTAACACTAAACGTGAGCATGGAAGGGGAGAATTTGCTGTTCACTCTGATGAACTGCAAAGTTCTTAAAGAGAAAGTCTCATGTGGGGAGCATCTGGAGTCGAGGTGCTGGAAACAGGTCGGCCAAGTGATCAATCGTGTCAATCGTCATTAGATGGTGTAAGCCATACAAACTGTATTCATTTCCCTTAGTAAAAGCATTTTGCAGCAAAGTACCATGGAAATGTCTCTACCTTCAGCCTTTAGCAATACAGTTTAGAATGTTACGCTTTTCACAAATACTGGCTTTATTTTTAAGGACAGAAGTTGCTTTATTTTACACTAACACTGGCTGTGTTTCCATTACAAACGTGCTCAAAACTTTTTCAGTATTCTGCTAATGTGGAAAAAAACACAATTTCGCAATTGTGGCATTTCCTATAGATAAGAAAAAAACAGACAAAATCACAAATGAATTACTTTCCATGCCATCATCCTCCAGCTAGATCCCGTTTTTTTTCTTCCTTGTGGTTTGCGCCAGCAGCATGTTGATCATGTGAGTCTTGTGATGTGAAAAAAGTGTTTCCCTTGCACTTTCACAAATTTAACTCCTTGTGATACAGACAAAAAAACCACCTCCTCCTGGGGCCAAAACCTTTTACAGAAAAAAACCAAACTTTTTCGAAATTGCCGTGCTTCCATTAAACAAGTTTATTTTCGAAATGTCAAATTACTCAAATACAACAGGTGGTTCATGGAAATAGTAAATCAGTCTATGATTTACTATGATAGGGTGGTATTTTGAAATGTGCAATAATCCAATAAGACTTCACTGGCCTTCATCGACAAAATTAAAATAAAGTAAGATTTATACAGACTTTAGCTGAATTCTCCATAATAGTTTCCTCCTAGAAACTATGATGTCATTGAGTCATGCATTTAGGGAGATAATATTTTAAACAGGATTAAGTATGAACAGTTTTATCCAATTTCTTTTGTTTGTCTAAAAGGACTGAGGAGTAGTCCAGCCCACAGTTAACCTAGGGCTACGTTAGCAAGCTAACCCAAAGGAGGATGTTTTTAACCCAGCAGTTTTTTTAGAGGCCTATGGATATTGAATTAATGCTCCAAAACTGACCAATAATTGTATCTAAATTAGCTTTATGACAGTTTTTTTCCCCTTGTTAGTGAATTATAAGCTTGTATTACAGTTGTCTGCAGAAAGCCGTACATTTACCTCAAGAAAAATTCTGCTAAAAAGACAGAAGAAAACTTTGCCTCCCATCGCAAAAATGTTTTAAAAACCAAAACCTTTTTATGACTTTTGTAAACCACATAAAAACCCAATAAAACACGTTGTTTGTGGTAGTAATGGAATATTATTAAGTTATTCTTTTGAAAGGACTGGAGAAGATTTGTTGACCAGATAGTAAGTATTGAAATATTCGAGCAGATTCTGCAAAGCAATTAACTTTTTGGTTCTTCTGTCTCTGTTGTGGCCTTTGAAGTAAAAAGCAAGAAGGAATCAGCCTACATGCAACAAATAAAATATGTTCTTCAAGCTCTACTGTACTTGTTTTCTCACCCAGAACTGCCAACGCCAGTACAGGCAGCCAGCATCTCCTACTCAGTCTGCTTGGCAGAGCTTGACTCTCAGTGATATCAGTCTACCAACAAAAATAGGTAGAGATCCGATGAGATTCCCTCCACCTTTTTATTCCACTTATGCATTTCAAAAATACACTGCCCACGGCTGACTCACTGGGGCTCTTGTTCACACACCGTTCTGTTTTTGGGTTCCAACCATACACCTTTGGGTGAAGTCCACATTAATCTTAAAGGGAATCCAATGGTTGGGCTGACTCACAAAGTAGCAGTCATTACTCAGACACTCTCTCCGGTGTGAACATTTTGCCACATAACACCACAACAAGCAAGATCTTTTCTTCGATTGCAGCCGGAGGCGACAGGTGATATAGGGGGAACCTGAGGCGCAGCCACTTCTGCTGGCAGAGGGGAAGACGGAGGAGACTGCAGAAGTTGAGATCATTTGGTATGCATTCAGAACTTTAAAAAAAAAAAAAACACACACAAAAAAACCAGTGTCTGCTTAAATGTATTTATTCTACCTTTTCAGGCTGGGGCTGATCTGGCATTGGGGAGGTTTTGAAAAAAAGTCACTGTTTCAAAACTTCATAGTGCTGTTCCTTTAGCTTGAAGTCTTTTATAACAAAGAATTCTTTGTATGCAGTCTAAATTAATAGTCCAAAGTGGTAGAAAGTAAGAAAACTACTTGTGGCATTGATAGAAATACCTAGACATGGAGGGGGAGGAGTCAGTATGATGGCAACACCTCTTGATTGGTCTTTAGCCAAGCAATTTGTAATGTCAGTTGTTGTACAACTCAGAAAGTTGAAGCTCCATTTTACTTTAACTCCACAAATAGGGTCAAAAATTATGACCCGATGTTTAGATAAAACTTCCCAACTTCTATCCAAAAAGCATCTGGGTTTAAATGTTTTGACTGGTTAGTTGTAAATTTCACCATTATTTCACATTTGAATACAAACCAATGCTATACTTAATTGTGCTTAACAATAGCATATCAGTTAATTTCTCTCTTTAACCAAAGATTATGCTGATTCATGAAGATAAATGAAAATAGCTCTAACCAACTTCCAGCTGGTAGATCTGAGTCACATAACAGCAGTTCTTCACTGTAGGCTGAGTCAGGTTTAGAAAATTACCTAAAATCATTGGTTGTTAGAGACAGTTGAGGCATGGTCAATATGAACCATCCTGAGCTAGTGTTATATAACTGTCTGCTGTGAAAGTACAACAGTGGAAGAAGCAAAACTAAGTGAAAAATTCTGTTTTATTGATTTCTAAACTACCTTGAGTTTCTGTTAGGCTACTCAGACAAACATGTTTCACACCTTTTAACTGATGATCAAAAATCAAAACTTGTTAATGCTGTTTTGATCAAAAATACAGAACTGAAAAACAAAATGGATGGATGGAGTGCATTTAAGCGAAGTTGTACATTGGATGACATATTAAATTAGTTCCAGAATTATTTTTTAATCACAAGGTTTTATCGAGACCTCCTAAATAAAATCTTTTTCATTTTCAACTTTATGGACATTGTTTTATTGAACTACTTTTGAAAGATTGAAACATGATAATGTAACACATACTCTCTACATATTGCTAACCTCATGTTGGATTCCTTTTTATGTTCAGAACTGCCTTCATTCTTTGTTGTATAGATTCAACAAGGTGTCAGAAACAGTTAGTTGCTGCGGTAATAAAATTGCGTTGACAAAATTTTCAATGTAATCTTAATATAAACCTTTGTTGGAGCAAATTTGAAAGAAATCAGGAATGGTTCTTTAGACAGAAAAGTCAGTTATTTAGGGTTTTTTGATCAAACGTATTTGTGTTTCTGTCTCTTCCAAACTCTCACTGTCCAGATCCTGGAAACTGACGAGTGGGGAGCAAATTAGGTTAAACATTGTAAACTGAACATTGGTAAATGTTTTTTTGTTGAACACTCTATAATTGACATAATCTTCATCATTTATATTTCAAACTTATAGACTTACTGGACATTGTGAATCCCAGCAGCCCTCCAGTCTAATTAGAAGCAGACTTCTGGGGTTGCATGGTCCAAAGTGCTGGGCAGTGAGTTTGACCTCTGTGTGACCTTTGTATGGGCTCAAAGAATAATTACTCACAAATGGCTGCAGCAGAATAGTCTCACTATTAAACTATGTGATTTTCATTTGTCATTTTGTTTTGAACGATTTGATTTAATTAGTTTTATAGAGTTTTGTTCAGATGTTATACACCATAAAACAGTTGAAAAGTCAAAAATGTTATTCAGGAAGTGCTGAAACTGACTTTGGTGAAGAAAACAGAATTTATTTCAATAAACACCTTTTTGGTGCACAAGATGTGCTTGAATGCACCGTGAGGTTATCGCCTGTGGCTATGAAACACAGCATAGAAGCACATTACCGTGTCAGCAGGACAGGACTAGAAGGAAAATGTCTCTCCAAGGTGGAGCTCGGCTACACACCACATGTGTCTGACATGCACAGAAAATTCCTGATTGCTGCTACAGATGGATATCGTGCAAGATTCTCTGCTCAGCATGACAACTTCCAGGTCACTTAAACCTCCCCGTATTTCCTGTGGTCAATTTCTCCATTTTGTATTTTTGGAAAGACTCTTTTTTTTTTTTTTTTTAATTTTAAAAATGGTCAGTTACAATGACAGCAGATGATATCCAGATGATCATCATCTGTCTCCATTTTTGCTCTTAATCAATCATCAGCTCTTGGTTGTAGAGCTTCATACTGGGTTTGGTTTAAAGATTGATGAAACAGAGCCTGCATAAAAAAACAGTGTTTGTTTATGAGATTGTATTTATGTAGAGACATTAAAAGTCCTCTTTGGTCTTGGCTGTAATTAACTAACCATAGCTACATCCTCCGCAGGAAAATATTCTGGAGTCATACCAAATGAAGATGCCAAAATAGATCCTAATCTGTTATTCAGATTTTTCAACCATCAGGTTAGTGTAAAGTTCCATTCTATCCAGTCAGATTTCCAGGGGTTCAGAAACTCCTGATCATTCATGGAACTGCTGTAGAAACGTGGACCGTGAACACTGACATTAGCATGGGGACGTCTGTGCCGATGCTACATGTTTAGCATCGAGATGCTATTTTAGGCTGAAGAGCTTCAGTGATTGGCTAACTCAACTGAGGGAGCTGAGTTAGGGTTGGTTTTCAGCTGACTGGACCAGATGAGAAAAACTAGCAATTTCTTTTCCAAGTTGAAAACTCACTCACTGAGTTTTCCTTCTGTTTCTTCTTGTTTATCTCTCTTGTCCTCCTCTTGTCTTGAGCCAGGAAGCACTGGCAGTAATAGACATTGAGCTGCAATTAATCCTGCCTCACTCCATTTGCCAATAGTCATCCTGTTGAGAGAGAGAGAGAAAGAGGAGGAGCGGAGGATAATGGATGAGACGAAGAAAAGCAACGGTAGATGCTTTCTGGGTTGCACGTCAATATGTTGCTTACCATGTTTGTGTCATTTAAACTTTACAGAGACGAGAGAAACAAAGAGGGAAGACATTAGACTGGACAAAAGAAAATTTAAAGATTATTTTAGCTTCAAAATACACAAACAGAGATTCAGAGGAATTAGAGACGGAGGATTTGAGTTAAAGTGACAACAAGATTTAGAGATTGACACAGACGCAACAGCTCTCTCCTCTAATCAAGCTGAACTCCACCTGCCAAGGTGAGGCTGATCATTCCTAACCCCCCCGAACAACCAGCTGCGCTCAGTCAGTAATCTGAAAACAAACCTAAAATATACAGAATACTGACTGTTTTGAGGGGGGAAAAAGACAACACAGAAGGAGTAAAGCGTGATCTGTTTTGACAGCCAGAGAGCCCCGAGAGCATGTTTTCGGCCTTTTCCACCGAGGGAGCCGCTTCCTGTGGATAAAAGCTGTGGATGGAGCTGGAATCAGAGCGCTGGACCTGTGGATGTCACATTTGCAGCTTTAAACAGGTGGCACATTACTGCTGGCTCTGGAGGGCAACGCTGAGGGGTGGCTTTCGTAGGCAGCCGCATTTCTTTGCTCAAGATGGACAATTTTATTACAAGAGTCTTTTCGAATCACTCATCTTCATCTAATTGCAACCTCTGAAGGTTAATTGGTTATTCAGTCATCATATTGGTGCAAAGTGCTATTCTACCCATTCGACTTCCAAGGAGGTCAAGAACCACTGATCATTTATGGGACTTCTTTAGAAATGTGGACAGTGGACACTGACATTAGTGCTGCTGCTGCATGTTTAGCATTAAGATGCTATTTTAGGAAAGGTAAATGTATTTTATAGCACATTTTATGTACAAGACAATTCAAATTGCTTAAAGGAAAAATCAAGAATAAGAGTTTAAAAAACAGAGGTCAAAAACACAGTCACAAATTAAACAACATAAAACAAATGAAATACAAAGAAAGAAAAAAATTACTAAATAATAAAAAAATAAGTAGATAAAATACTTTCAGTTGTCAAATGTGAAGCTAAAATAAACCATTTTCATCCTGGATTTAAAGATTGTCAGAGTTAAGGCCTGTCTCACTTCCTTTAGCCTTGGATAGCTTAGCTGACAGGCTAACTCCTTTCATTCCTATTGTTGTATTCAAGTTTAGCGCAACTTAAACACAACAATAGTCTTTTCCAGCATCCAGTCAGAGTGTTTTTTGAAGCAGAAGAGAATCCCCAGGGCGGAGAGAAGCAGCTTTGCCGTCCATTGCTATGGTTTGCAGACGTCCTTTATATGTCAGATTTATGAATGTACTAGAAACAAACACATACAAAGGTTCTGGCAGGTCCTTGTGTATGTCTTCGTATGCGCAAAAGAAAATTGCGCTAAAAACATTGTACACTTTAAAATCTATGTTGTTAATTAATCAAAATTAATGTGATAGTAATGCAATAAATTAGAGCATAAAGTGTATATCAGCTGGAAGTGATGGGTGAATTTGCACCAAAGGCTGATTAGTGCTATTTGCTTTGTGAGTGAGAAGTTGATACGCAGCATTATTTGAGGTAATGTCTTGTATGACTTACCCTTTAAGAAAGTGAGCTGTTTGTCTGCGTGGATAAAGCATTGTTTGGCACCTTTTGTTCATACATTTACAAAAACTGCCACCTTGCCCGGGTGTATTTACACAAAACAATTTGTGAAATAATTAGTCTCCGATTGGCCTGTGCAAGTTCTCGCAATGGGACTTTTTAAGAATCCAGATTCTCAATTTAAAAAACAATCAAAATCACTGCGACACACCGTCAATTTCCTGCTTATGCATGTTTTTTCTTTTTTCTTGCTTTTTTTGCCTGCACAGGTCTATTGAAGGCAGAGCTTAAGCACGGCAGGGAAGAACGGCGAGGAGCCTACAAGCTGTTTTTGCAGTATTGGCAAATTCTTCAAAGCTAACCACCTGTCTGGATTTGATTTCACATGATGATGATGATTTGACTTTAAAAATAAGCTTGATGTTTCATGTTCAGATTACAGGAGGCCTCATAAACAAGTTCACAATGCCAATAAAATGCTACACTAGAATTAGAGAGACACCTTTTCAGAATTGTAAAGAGATTTATGATGAAACATGAACAAATAATTCCTCTCTGGATTTTGTTAAAAAACAAAACAAAACAAAAAAAACCTGAACAATGGGTTGGTGTGATTAATCATCCTCAAGAAACTAATTAGCACAAATCTCACATGAAGAGAGAACTTAACACATCCCTCCTGCATATTCAAGAACATGTTTTAGTTGTGAACATTATGTTTGGCTGCAGCCCACATAGGCTGAAAACCTGATTTATCAGGTCTGGAAAAAGTCGTCAGTCTGGACTCAGACAGGTGACGGCTGAAAGCTTGTTAAGGAAGGCGGGAGCAACAGTAGACGCCTCGACCTCCTAGACTTCAGTTAGATGTGCGAAGAATAAAAAAATTCATTGCTCAACCTAAAAAAGCTCAGCTTTGAGCAAATTTATGTTGGTTCAATCAAACCGTGATAAATTGTAAAGCATTAAATTCCTTGTTGTAATCAATGAGTGAATTTGCAACCAGGCCCCTGAAGGAAGTATATTACTGAAATAATGATGTTTTCTGGCTGCCTGCTCGTGGGGCGGCTGGGGAAGAAAGAGCCACACAAGGTGAATAAATGCTTGAGTGATGTTTGATGTAATTAGAAAACAGGCACCTGGCAGTTTTGCTAGATATAATGAAAAACCTGCCAAAGCTTGTCTCAGAGGAACAGCTTTTGATTAAATGCGTTTGTAGGGGGCTTAGAAAAATGTGTCTAAAGAAACTAAAAGGAAAAGGAATTGCAGGACAATTCAAAAAAATATTCCACATGTTTTGATGTCACAATCACAAATACCAATGTACTTCATCAGGATTTTATGTCGAGTTGGTAGTTAATTTATGTGGAAGGGAAATGATGTATAGTTTTCAGAGAATTTTGTGAAGATTGAAAGCGGGGATGGATTAACAAACACATTAAACAAGTTTTAAACATCTGATGGAACAATGTTCACATATCTGGATCTCAGTACATGGTGTTCTCCCTAAACCTTCAGACCTACAGAGAGCATTAATCACAGCAGCAGCCGTGAGGTCGGGGTGTTGGTGCACCGATTGCAGTTTTCTGGCTGATTGCCGATCTTTGAAAAGCCTGACCTGCTGATTCCAGTTTGGGCCAATACCATTTTTTTTGATAATATGGAAAATATAGTAAAAAAGTTATTGATTTGGCAACTGTGAGGTGACTATTGTTAACTGAAAATGTGCAGACATGACCTGGTTGGTCGGTCTATCAATCAAACTTCTCTCAGCAGAACAAGAGAGGACAGTGGTTGAACGTCTTTTATTTTTCTTCTAAAATATTTCTGAGATTAATCTCAAAATTTCTGTGTTTTTTGGGGGCAAAAATGTACTCCTCTTTTTGTCTATAATGGCTCTAATATACCTTTGTACATTTCCCTTCCACTTCACAATTGTGCTCAACTTTGTGTTGGTTTGTCCCCAGAAAACCAGTAAAAACATTGAAGCTTGTGGCTGAGATGTGGCAAAAGGAGTTTGAAATCTTTTGAAAGCCACCTTGTACTGTGGGTCAAAATGCATAATAGTACCTCAATTAGGTACAAAAGTTAGAATGAATGAATGAAATCTCTTAAAGTCATTTTCTCAACCACATGTTACTGTCTGTTTCTGATGAGGAGATTGTTGGTACGGAACCTTTTATTTACCATAACATTCACTGTGAGTAACCACAGACCTTTTAGTAAGTAATCATTTCAGTTTTATAGAATAAAGCTTTTATGAACTTCCATGAAATTTATGCAAGTGGGGTTCCAGCAGTATGGGTCCACTTTGAAACTGGTCAGAATGAGTCTAGCAGCTAATTTTAAGCTGCTGGAAAAAAATACTGATCTGTATTCACAAATTTTGGCTACTAATATCTTGTTTCCATCGAGCGGTGTGACACAGGTTACTGTGGTTTGGAATGCTATTTTCTCACTTTGGAGTGGTCACTTTGAATCCCATGGTGTTGCCATGAGACACTGAGATTTAACATGGTGTTTCATGTTAAATCCCAATCGTATAATCCCTCTGCAGATCATAATGTAACACAATGTTGAAATGTTTAAGACGTATAAATACTTTTCATGTTGCAATCTTTAGCTGGGCCAAATCGCCAATGCTTCATGAGCCTAATAGCACCTTGTCTTTGAATGCCGTGTTTGGCACGAACCGTGGTGAGTAATAAAAATCTTATTTCACTAAAATTAGAACAAGAAGTAAGCCTAAACAGTCATGACGAATCTGAAGTGACATTTTCCTTGTTATTTAACAGGCTTACTTACTTGTGAGAATACAGAGTGGCTCCTGCAGTTAAGCTGTAGATAACAGCATCAAGTGGAAGAAGCTCTTCTTCACCTCAAAAGCTGGATTTATAACAGCTGTCAGGCGCTTGCTGCTGTCTCAAGGGCCAAGTTTGTTAATGTAGTGATTTATTGCACTCAAGATGCTCAGATGTGTACAATTTCCGGTTCCATTGTGGAGTTTTGTATACAGTCATATTTATCTTTCTGTATCCTGAAGTCATTCTCTGTATGGTATTTTACCTCTCTCTCATCCTTCTCTTACTGTACCTATCTCTCTCTCTTTTTCTCTCTCTCTCCCTCCCTTCTCTCCATCTCTTCCTGGTTCCCTGCCATCCGTCTGCCTCTGTGCCGGAGGTGCCGGTTGCTATTTGGATGATTTAGTCCGTGAGGGAGAGAGGGATTTCATTAGCTGTTTACCTGAGGGCCTCTGGTACCCGCGGTGCTTTAAGGCTTCTTTATTAAAAAAAAAAAAAAAATCCTGCATTCAGCTGTGAAGGAGCGCAAGGGAACAGAGGGTTAAGGGTCATTCATGCATCTGGCCATTGGTGTGAGCTCTCCGAATGGATATGCACCTATGGGCCTGTGATAGCTCTGCTGCTGTATGATTGTTTTTTTTTCTTTATTCTTTTTTTGAGCAGTTAGTGAGGAACATATTGGCTCATCCTAATAGGGTGCACTTCACACTGTGGGTTTGAGCTCTGAGTGGGTGTTTGCTCAAGGGACTCTTCTACAACAGCTTTATTAAAAAGACAACATCACACCGGAGCAGGGTTCACTTTCAGTTTCTGGCTGTGGTGAGTGTTCACACTCTAGCATTTGACATCAAAGTTTTAATCTCATTCAGCCATGTTTAATTTTTTACTTTTTTTTTAACCATTTTCATGAGAAATCATTCAAATAAATTACAGTCATACAAATGATGTGTAACAAGCTGTTCAAGTGGTGATGTGAGTTGGCTGGGAATGCATCACATCTTAGAGCATCTGAAGAAATATAGAAATGTTATCTGAAATGTATAAAGCACTTTTATTTGTTTAGCCACATACTATTAGGGTTCAAAATTCAAAAGTAATGTTTTCTTGCATTTTTTTTGTCAATCCTTCAATTTTATCATTTCTGCCACTTCCTGGAGTCTGGTTTTGTCTCGTTGGTTGTGACGGATTCTTTTTCATCCTTCATATTTCACATCCTTGTGTTCTGCACAAAACCCTTGTTCTTGGAAGTCAGTACTTGTGCACCTCTTCATTCCTCAGGCCTCTTCTTACTCTCAAGGATTATGTTAAACAATCAAATTTAAAAGTTTACTGCCCTCTCCTACAATATCTCCATGCCTCCTATATGATCTTTCACACAATAAAGAAACAAATCAATGGTCCTTTTGCTTCAGCAGGTTTTACCAAGTAATGAAAGAGTCTAGGTTGTGTTTATCCTCTTCATTTGGACAGTGATTACTGTGGAATCACTATGCCGGTTAAAAAAACAAAAACAAAAGCAGTTGAGAACACTTCCTGTGCTCCAGTAGTCCTAAATGACAACATGCTACAGCTGTATGTTGACAATTCATTTTTTTCATCATCTAAAATAATTTTAACCAATCAAAAGAGAAATACTCCATTGTTTCAATTTATTATTGCAAATTATAAGGTTCCCATTAAGCACTACTTAGCAAAAGACAACTAAAGTTCCCTGAGAATTAAATCTGCCATTTTCCATAGAATTTGACGTAATCCAATTTTGTTTTGTTTTTTCCAATTTTGGGAAGCATGTTAACGTAATGTTTAAATCTTACTGATGTTTTGCTACGAGATTGAAATTATGTTTTAAAATAAAAAGGCCCTAATTGAACCCAACTTCAATTGCCTGGTGTGGTGTGTGTGTTTATATAAACTTCTGTAAATTCTGATCACTCACCAACCTGCAAGATTTCTGGCTCTCACAGTCCTGATCATGTTTTAAAAGCTCTCCTATACACTCATGTGTTAACTGCACCTGTTTGAATTCATTACCTGGATAAGAGACACCTTTCCACACAATTAACCACTCAGACTCAAACCCAGTGGTGCCCAAAGTTGGTCCTCCAGGGCCGGCATCCTGCATGTTTCAGTTCTCTCCCTGGTGGTAGTAACAACCTTCTCAGCATGTCAGCGTTCTCCTAAGGCCTCTAAGGAGCCATCATTGGATCCAAGTGCGTTAAACTAAAACATGCAGGATGCCGGCCCTCGAGGACCGACTTTGGACACCCCTGCTCTAACCTCTCCAAAACGGACAAGACCATAGAGCTGCCTTAGAACACCAGGAACCACAAGGCTGGTATGACCTGCAGGACAACAGCTTGGAGAGAAGGCAACAACTGTTAGTGCAATTATTAGAAAATGGAAGAATATCAAGATGACTGTCAGTCTGCCTTAGAGTGGGGCTCCATGGAAAATCAGTTAACTGTAAAACAACATAACACATATTTAGGATTGAGGAACATTTTGTCTTCCTCTGACATGTTTGGTTTCTGGGTAACCTGCTAAGATTATTTAATGTACCAGGTGATATTATGTGAGCAAAAAAAAAAAAGAAGTTAAAGTCTCATGTTTTACAGATCTTTCTGAGCTGCATCTGCTTGCTGTTTGCTCCCCTGTCTGGGGCGATAAGATAATCTGTAGATGTCCTGCATTTCTTTGATGTAGGGAACAGAAAGCAGAAGAAAGGAAAATGCATGCTTCAAAAGAGGCATGCATTGCTGCATAAAAAACTCTTCCCTCTTTCTTTAAGTCTTTCTTTGTAGTTGGTTGGAAGAGATAACGGAGACTGACAGGCGGCCGGGTGGAAAGGCTGCTCTGGAGACCCGTCACTCAGAGCCACGGCCTGCAAGCTGTGCTCTGCCTGAAAACCAGCACTGATACAATAGGGCAGGCATCATGGGAGGCCTTCCTTCCTTCTTTCTTTGTTTCTTTCTTTCTTTCGCATTGCATGCTGGGGGTTGGTGAGAGAGTGTGTGGTGAGTGGGTTGAGAGATTGTGAGTTTCTAATTTTGCTTTTTTCACCTCTTTTTTGGTCGTTTAATGGGCATTGTTTTTTTTTTGGATATTGTGGTTGTAGAGCTAGATTGAGTGTATTTGGTTACTTTTCTGTGCGTAACACCGGCATTTTGGCCTTTTGGCTCAAAATGCCGGAAATGGACTTGACCAAATTAACGAGACAACATGGGTTGA
>CAEFZY010044209.1:0-19852 GCA_903066815.1 Brachyrhaphis roseni
TAAAAACTGCAGCATGTAAAATTTCTCAAAAGTTAATTGATGAATTGGTCTCTCTAAATTGTCCTAAGGTGTGAATGTGTGTGTGCAAGGATAAGCGTGTTAGATGATGGATGGATGAATATTTGCTAAAAGTGTCTGACAGTAAAATATGAAACAGAGAATCTGTAAAAATTCCTCCGGCTCTGCTGCTGTCCAGAAACAACCAATCAGAACCAAAAGACAAACTTTTGGTTCTGATTGGTTTCTAATGTGTTGAATGTGTCTCAGCACATTCAACACATTAGACCACTAGTGTACTGCAGCAATGCAACTGCAGAAATACAACCTAACATTACATAATTATTTATAGAATGATTTAGAAAACAAAATGCTATACAGGTTTGTCAAAACTATTTCAACCCATATTAGAACTTTGCATTGATTTCCCTTCATTTTAGTAGCTGTGATTTTTCCAACCCAGACATTTTCCCTAACCAATACTAGTCTATTCCTAACCCCAACATTAATTAAAACTTAATTTGCATTTTACCTCTAAACGTTACCCCTGACCCAAAGCAATAAGTTCATCATATTAGGACCAGGCTTTGGTCCTAATATGATGGACATAATATGACACTGGACATATAATGGTGCGTTCACACCAAACACATTTTGACCGTCAGGAGCATCTGGTTTACATTCAAAGTCTATGTGGCGGTGCGTCGAGGGCCGATGCGACGCGTCGAGTGAGTCCATGGCGTCCAACACTCCACATAGACTTTGAATGTAAACCAGATGCTCCTGACGCTCAAAATGTGTTTGGTGTGAATGCATGATTAGAATGCTCAGTTCCTATGGTAATAATGACATCAGCAGTGATGGCATCACTCTTTGATACATCAAAAGAATCTCTCTCCTGTCTAGCACACGGTTTTTTTTAGACCTATTCCTGTTTCAGACTTATAAGTTATAATTTATGAATCTTCTACAGCAACGTTGTTAAAGTTATTTGAATCAGCCCAGTACAGGTTCACATTCTCAGGTGAGAGACTCACCTGGTATAAAGTAAATTTTTCGGTACTGGAATTACACCGAAGATACATGAATTTAATCAAAGCACGTCATGATTACCGTATGTGTTCATGTACTCTGTCAAAGCACGTCATGATTATGTGTTCATGTACTCTGTCTTAAGTCCAGACCATACTAGTTTTTTTTTTTTACTTTTTACCACTAGATGATATATATATAAGATGAGGGGTGGGCAATCCTGGTCCTCGAGGTGCCGGTGTCCTGCAACTCTTAGATGTCTCCCTGGTCCAACACAGCTGAATCAAATAGCTGCATTACTTTCCTAAGTGCAGTCAGGTTCTCCAGAGTCCTGCTATTGACCTCATTATTTGACTCGTGTGTGTTGAAGTAGAGACACATCTAAAAGTTGCAGGAGACTGGCCCTCGAGGCCTGGAGTTGTCCACCCCTGTATAAGATATAACATAAACAACATTATTCAGAGTTGCATTGAGTTTATGGCAGCTGTGCGAATGATCTAATCGTCTGTTGATTTTCAGAAATCCACATTACTAGCAGATATAGAGGGCCCCCAAAGCTAAATTTTGCTTAGTGTGAAGTCTTTTGCAATCTCTAAAATATTGCCATGGAGGCTTGGGCCAGCAGCCCTGATGCCAACGTCTCCAGAAAACCTACTGAAGATTGTTGTAGTAGCACGACAAGACATGGAAAACAATTAAGGCTGTGAGCACTTTTGCACAACACTAGTATAGTGCGAGGAGTTGGCAGATAATCGGTTAAATTGGGGGGAAATCCACCCTATTTAACTGTAAATCCACGGAATGTGAGGCGTCGCGTGGCGCAGTGGATGGAGGAGGCATACAGTCGTCCCAAGTTTGCTTCTGGTCCTCAGTTCTTTTGCCGCATGTCTTTCCCATACACTCCGTTCCTGTCAGATTATTGTCAATATAAAGGACACTAATGCTGGAAAAGCCTTAAAAACAAATACAACAAAAAAAAGTTACTCAATGTGAAATATGAGTAGAAAATAAACAGTTCATTCAGTTGGTTTTTTTTACACTACACATGCATTAACCTGGATGCAGATACCTTTATGTTAAAGTTAAGTGAAACTGAAGTCTAATAATTTTATTTTTTAAGCACAAACTTGTTGTACATTCCTGAACTGAGGAAGCATGCAGTTCTCTCTCTTAACACCAGATGGCGGCCTCGGTCTGGAGTTGTCGCTGGTTTAGTTGTGACTTTATCAGAAGGACAAAGGCACCCTTCCCCTGCCTGTGATTGGTCCAGCACTGTTCTCTTCAGGGCCTCAGCGACACAGGGCTCCTGCTTAGCAGGGTGAGGCTTTAATCTCACATTAACGTCTGTCTTTGTGGACCACAGAAGCTGCTGGGGTCGGACATTAAGTTGCCTATCTACAGCTGTTTCCTTTAGTGTTATTAATCAGTGCTTGGGTTTGATTTTGATGTTCATAGTAACTTTTGTCAAGCTGTTCCATATAAGAGAAAAGCTTGTCCAGCAGGAAGGAAGTCCCTGTCTCTGAAAGTGATAAGGAAGGAATAGAGCTTCTAAACCTAACAGGACTTAAAGAGAGCTGACAGTTTGTTCCCACGTGGTTTACGATGCAGTAATCCTGTTATGTCAGTAATCCTGACTTAACTTTGACGATTCACAACATATTTCTGCACGCTTGCGTCCGGCGTTTATGCATTTTTGCTTAGAAAGTTGGAAAACCTCTGGAACATGAGCCTTAGCCTTAGCTGACCCCAATGCCAAGTTAGCTAACAGACAACTGGAAGACTGTGGGATCAGGTTGTATCATGAACTGTATAGCTCATTTTTAACGCTGTAGGCTGTGCTGAGTGATTTGAACAGCTTTGGATCATAGAAGACTCTTAGCGATTTATAGACCGTGAGTTCTGCCCTAAACACGTCCGATGTGTTTATTTCTTTCCTGCGCTCGGGTACAAATTTTTGAACTTAGCATGTAGCAAGCTAGTCTTCTACGAACGGACAGGAGTGGAAGTTGCAAAAATATTATGTTTCCATGTGGTTTTCTATCTGACGAAAACAGATGCTTCTCTTGAAGATGAATTTTTAGCTCTGGCAAAATCAAAGACAAAACACACCCAAACACACCCAAGAGTCAAAATCCAGTTACAGCAAGTCTTTTCAGTTATGTAGCCACCATTTTTTGCACATGTGGAAATGTTGGCCTGTTGATCTTTGCAAGATAACTCAACATCAGTCAGACTGGATGCAGAGCCTCTGCATTTTGCCATAGATTCAGATGAGTTTAGCTCTGGACTTTAATTGGTCCATTCTAGCACTGGTTGTATGCTTAGTGTTGTCCTGCTGGAAGGTGATCATCAGTGGGAAGTCTTTTGCTACCTCTAAAATTTCCTAAGTTCATAATACTTGCAAGCCACAAAAATCTATTTTTTGTTGTTTCTATAAAAAAAAGAAAAATGTATTATGTTTTTTTTTTTTTCATGATTTGAACCTATTTAACCCAAACAAAAGATGCAATACTTAAATTAAACTAGTAAAGGGGACAGAATTATTTTTAAAAAAATATTCCACATCAGTGATTTTATTTTTACCATTGCCTTATTAAAAGGAAGTTCAGTTTAGTTGTTTTCTATTTTGTTGGTCTCTAGAAAAATGTTTCAGATCATTCTCAGCAATAGAAATGAAAACATGTCACCCTTTCGTGGAAAATGCTTGCTGTACTTTGCTAAATGTATCGACTGCATGCAGCCAGATCTGCTTTTCAGTAAAGATCATGGTACTTTGAAATGAAAATGAACACAAAATGTGATATTAGACAAACACTTTGTTTAATATTTAAAGCTTAAAGACTTATTTGGGAACGTTTTGCCCTAAAATATATTTTTAAAATGTTCGCCACTGGTGCTGGCACACCAACCAACTCTGACCAGTTTACGTTTGCTGTTAGATTTATTGTAGATACGCCAATATTTAGAAGTAGTGGCATTATAGAAGGTGGCCGTTTCATTAATAAATGGATGAATAATGAGCCATTTTTAAGCTACTAAGTTCCATTCTCTCACTTTTCTCCTCCTGATTAAAACTTTGATTCTCTTTAGGACCAAACCGCCTGAACCTGATAAAGTCCAGTCAGTCACATGCAGCTCTCACTCACTAAATCCCCCTTTTTTCTTTTTTTTTTTACAACGCATGTCCAGCTATGCCTCTGTATTGACAGTAAAGGTCAAAACCGTTTTCCTGCCAGCCCTTATAATACGAGAGTCTGTCGGCTTGCATTACCTAACAGAACCAGTTTACAGTCTTAGCAGTTATGCAATCTAGCCAAATGGAGGCTGCAGGCTCATAAGTGCATGCTAGCCACGTCCCTCCGCGGCTGTGACCTCCGAGGCCTCTCTTGCTAACCGCTGCCCTTGATGCTCCGGGTCAAGCAACCTGCTAATACCGCCGCACATGTCTGTTTATAGCAACACAGATAAACCCAGAGGTAAAAAAAAAAATGCTGCTACAGCACGCTATGAAATGATAATTTAAAGTTCTTTGTGTGGTTTCCAGAAGGTTACATGGATGTTTGTGGTTTGTTTTGTTTTTTTTGGGGGGGGATTTGCACCGCTCTGTTTAGTCATACTCCATTTAGTCTGTCACTATTTCCTTATATTACTTATGGTACTAATGGTTTGGGATTGTCGGATTGTTTAAAAGCGAATCGACGTCACCCCCCCACCAGGTTCACACACTCTGGTTCTTTTTGTCGTGACGCTTTAGTCGGCTCTGTCTGCACCACGTTCAGCGAGCCCGCGCGTCTCAAACACATTCAAAGCACTGGAAAAAAAAAATAACATAAAATAAGCGTGCACTGATTAGACGCGCTCGTCTTTTTCACTCCAGCGAGGAGCCTGAGGCAAACAGGAAGAAGAAGAAGAAAAAAAGAAAATCTCCCACAGTTTCATTCAGGCAGCTGGGAAACTGTGGATCCGTGGCGTGACGATGTGAAAAATAAAATTAGGGGTGGTGAAAATCCATTGCCTTAGTTGAGAAACGATATGCAGGGATTGGCTCTAGATCTTGTGATATTGAAATGTCACGGTATCAGTTGCCAGAGGGAAAGCTGACGACATGGTGTTTGTCCTGATAACGGTCTTATAAGGGCTCTCAGTACTTTAAGCCTGTCCCCTTGTATCGAAGACTCTTGTTTTGAAGTAGAAAGGAAGGTAATTCTTGAACTGCGTTGACAGAGTCTGCTAACAAGGCTATGTTAAAAAAAAAAACTTGTCATCTGCCCATCAGAGCAAAGCTACAGCTTAGCTAATTCAGGTTTCCATAAAGTCTCCCAATCAGAACTAAACAAATATTCTCAAAAACTTAATTTTAGATTAATCAACTTTTATTCTATATTTAATCTCTGTTTTGATTTTTTTTTTCTCTTTCTGTCAGGCGAAACTTTGAGTCGCACTCGGACATCTTCACTTGGTTCTGTGACTCCAGACGGTTGAGGCTGCCGCTAACTAGCCGCTGATGTAACCATTGCTAGCTAGTCAGCTAGCTTTTTGCATCTATCATAGGTAAGTGCAAATTTAAAGCCGTTGCTAATAAAAAAACAGGTTACACTGAATATTTTTGTTGGACAACGAGCGGGACCAGATCAGAACTGGTCCTACTTGACATTTTTATACGTAACACAGATTTCCTAGCTCTGTACTTTTATTAATGGGGTCATAATGGGGTATTTGTGCATAGAAATTGCAGGAATGAGACTAAGAATTTAACACAACTTAGAATGAAGTTGTAACATTAAAAAGATGTGGAAAAAGTGAATGCTATCCAGATGTTTTGCCAGCTGGATTGAATATTATCAATGTAGCTGTTTTGAGTTCTTCAAAGGCCTCAAAATTAGCTTTGACTATTTCTGAAAGTAGATTCCTGAAATATTATCTATTCTTTTTTTAAATCTCAAAAATGAGTTGCTGTGAGTTGCAAGGTTGTAATAGATTTGGGTTTTTCATTATAGTCTAGTTTTAGTTCATTGTGACTGACTAATTCAGTTTGTTTTAATTGTGTTTACTAATTTTTATTAGTAAACACAATAAACACATTTGTTTAGTTTTAGTTTGAATTAATTACACTAGTAGTTTTGGTTTCTTCCTACTTTGGTTAATTTTTAGCTTCAAATTCAGAAAGATCAAAATGTTGTGATTATGTATAAATCGATGGGTGTGATGAATACTCAACAGAAGACACCATTCTAAGAAAACATATTCAGTTATTGTCACACAAACAACTGACTCAGGTGCTTTTTCCCAACTTTTGCCGTCATCATTTTGTGGACTAGCGTTAGGAGGAGCATGGAGTGCTGTAATTTGCCGACAGCTGACATGAAATCAATTTCACATCAGCTCAAAATGCTAATAAATGGATTCATAAACACAAACATTAAGGACATTATATGTATAAGTGAAATATATTTTAAGTTAGTTTTAGAAACGCGTGATTTAGTTGCAGTTAGTTATAGTTTTTCTACATTAATTACCGTTTTTATTTATGTCAGTTAACGAAAATGTTTTCTCATTTGCAGCTTTTACTGTTTTGTTTGTTTTCCTTAACTATATTGACTTAGGTGAGCTAATCTTGTTCGTCAGTGGCAGAGAATTGAAATCTGTAGAGGATGCTTAAGCAACAAGCTGAGCTTTAATTTGTTGATGTAAAATTGGCATCATCAAACAAAATACACTTATCACATGGGTTTCATGAGGTTCATGCAGAGTGTTTTCATTTTAAGGAAATATAAGACAGCCATAGGCCTATTGGCAATTTCTTGATTGCATTTCACGTTCTGAGGACCCGGCTGCTGCTGAGCATGAAGATCTGGAGCTGTAAATGTTAATAAGCTGTCAATAAATGGATTTGGGTCTGGATGCCCCGAAATTCTTCTTTTCTGTGGATAAATAGTCAAACTGAGTTGTCTGGATGAATTAAAGAGCCCCAACCACAGAACTGCAGCGGCTCTGAATCCACGTCAATTAAAAAATGAGCATTTGTTTCACTGCATACAAAAGTAAGGTTTGTTGGAGTGCTTCATAGAGTCTAAGTACAGTGGATCTCAAAGATTTGTGCAAACCCCCTGTTTTAGGGAGACAGACACTTAGTCTTAAATCTAACAATTTTCTAACAAATGATTTCCCGTCAGATTTCTAGTATTTTTGTTTATCTCTCACACTTAAGATCAGGAAAAACTTTCAGTTGCACAAAGACAGAATCTGAGTAAATACAAAAATCAGCTATATTAAGTGAAAAAGGCTTTCCAAAGCAAATTCAGTTTTACTAGCTACATAAAGCTGGAACTGTAGAATAAATAATTTATATAGAACCCACCCGTAGGCCAAAAAATCTTTATTTTAGTCGTTTAGTTTAGTTTGTACAATTAAAATACTGACCAACGAAGAAAATTAAGAAAAATTAGTAAGAGTGCAGGAAAAGGCAAAAGCCTAATGGACTAATATAAAACCTCCTCATAAATACTATGGGGAAACAAAATTATATATTCCAGGAATACAATCAGTTGCTCCTAAATTTGGGAATAGAGCCATATAGGGAGGGAAAAAAACATAAAAACACATCTACAAAGTATTAATGGAAATTTAAAATAGCATCTCAAATCTTAAATACTAGTACATCATGTTTTGATCGGGAAATGATTACAAACCATAGCTTAGGCTTTGGAAGTCTAGGAAAACAGAAATAAATATAGAAATGCATTGGAACCTCTCAGGAGTGGCAGGCCTACCACAGTTCCTGCAAGAGACCATCAACGACTCATACAGGATGTCACACATAAACCCAGAACAGCATCTAAATCACTCCTGGCCACAAGTTAAGGTCAGTGTTCATGATTCGACAGTAATGAAAAAGACTGGGCAAACGTGACCTCCAGCAAAAAGAATACATAGATCTGTCTCACAGTTCCCATAAAAAAAAAAAATCTTGTCTCCGAAAGACAAAATTGCAACTTTTTTTTTGCAAAAATAACAAACTAAGACCCCCATCAATCCATTGTCTTTACTCATTTATCCTGAGCTGGGGCCTATTCCTAGTGGTCGCTAGGCAGTAGTCGAGGTACACTGGGGGCAGTTTGCCTCAGTCCATCACAGGGCAGAGCTAAAACACATTTCCCAAAAAAAACTGACATGATCTGAGCGACTTGCTGTAATCGACAAAATCTGAGTTTTAGCAGAAAATACTGAAGGTGAATGACCTCCCACCAGTTCTTGACCTTAAGCTAAACTTCACTTGCATTATGCAGCAGGACGATGATCCAAAGCACACCACTAAGTCCAGAGAGAAATGGTTCAAAACACACAAAATGAAAGTTTTGGAGTTTTAGAGTAGTCAAAATCCGTATTTAAATCCATTTTAGACACGGTTGTGTGACCTTAAACAGGATGCTCCTTTTCAAAAACCCTCTTGTCTTAATGAGGCTGAATTAAGCAATTGCTATTTCTGTGACATTTTATTCTAACTTGACTAAACAATAATTTAGTCATGCCTTGAGAAAGAATAATAAACAGAAAATATTGATTATTCAAATTATTTCCTGGTAAATTTGAACTTTATGACACCAACCCTGTATGTATACACAGTCAACACCATAATCTGATAAGAGGTCACATCCAACGCATAATAAACACGAGCGTTGGTGGAATCTGGGTGTTTACAGCCTCAACATTATCTGGATGACATTCTTTTGTGTTATGCGTTGTGGAAAGACTTGGGTTATATCAGTGTGATTCTGGCACATGAAGGGTTCAACCTGGAAGAGGGCAGCCAAGTGTCGTTTAGCAGTTTTATGATACAGTACAAAGGATCATCCAGGATAATGAGACTGCCAGAATCTTTTGCTTTGTGTGACAACTTCCAGAATGGATTGTGATAGCGATACAGCATTCCTCTGCACACAAAGGATAGAAACCCGTGTTATCCACACAGTTGATTCTTTACAGCCTCTGGTACCTCCTTTAGGTCACAAATCATGACAAGGACGGATTGGCATTACATGTCTGAACTACATCTTGCATCAGCTTGAAGGTTTATCTTCTGTTTACAGTCTCTGGGATAACATTTTAATTGATTTGGGAAAAGGTTCACATGCCAATAAGAACCTGACCTCACTACACTCATCTGGCTGTCCATCCCAGGATCTGAGTATTGGGTCCAGTATGTCAACCCAATGTCCTGCTCATTCTGGAGGGATCTTAAGAAATTTCTAGATCATAAAAGGCATGCACTTCTTAGAGAGTTCTGGGTCTTTCCTTGATCCTCTCAGTGAAACCTACCTGGAAAACTATATATAGTGTGGTATTAGTGCCAAAATTAAGATGACTGAACATAATCTCTGTCAAACAAACACATGCCAATTCATCTAATGCATGCCACTTAAAGATGCTGTATGTTAACCATTTTTCTGAATAAAATAGTCTTTTGAAAAATGTGCGATTTCCAAATGACCAGTCTAGAAATTGCCAGCACAATCTATCTAATGCTAACATCAACCTGTCCAATGCCAGCCATATCCAATATTACCGCCGCATCCAACATCACATTGTACTTGATGATGTAAGACTTGGATACTGCCATGGAAACCCATTCCACAATGATCTCTGTACACTGCTCTTGAGCCAAGCTAAAGGCCCCATGAAACTTTAGTCCTGTAGGTTTGAGTCTTCAGAAAGTTGCTGACCTCCACACACTTTATGCTCCAGTCTCATGAACAAGGTGGTTTTGGATTATTCTGAGACGTACATTCTAGCTAGCGTGCAGCAGGGCCAGACATGGAGTTTAACGAGGAACTCAAGCTGGAAGGCTGAAGCTTCTCAGACTGATCTGTGACTCAGTTGTCTCCTCTGTCTCTTTTTCCTCTGACTGATGCCACGATAACTGTCAGGATGAATTAGCCTTTTGCGTTCGCTCCACTCTCTGCCCTCTTCACTCAACCCGTCTGCCCGTCTCCCCCGCTTCCCGTCACTCCCAGCTCACTCCTCTCGCCTTTTCTAAAAACCAAGAATGCTTGAAAACTGCCTGGTGGAAAGATCACTCTACATCCTACGAAGGTTTGCTGACATGGCTAGAAAGCGAGCCGCAAAAGGTAAGAAAGACAAAGATAAATCATGAAACGTTTTGGAGGACGGGCCCCGAGGGTGAGATGAGTCACTCCGCCCTCTTAAACCCACTGGACTCCATGAGGTCTTACACGTCCCATGGCAAACACACACCATCCATTTAACCTCTCCCACACACACAACGTCCTTGGCCTCTTGCTCCGCTCAACACTCTAACGTTCATCCACGCATGGGTTCACACACTCTAACATACGAGAGCTGCACTCAACCTGCCAGCTGTACAAAGTGCTATTGTGGAGCTCGGCATGAGTCTTCACTCGCAGCATGACCAAATGTAACCTTTAGAAAACGGAGCATTACATCTTCCCAAGTCCCTTTGAATCGCAACAATGAGCCTGTCAGAGTCTTGCAGTCTTTCTTTTCAGCCACGTTATTCTGCGAATATCGTTCCACCGGGTTTGATCCTTGCAGGGAATTCTTGGCTTTATGTTATGTAACAGACAGACAGAGAGGGGGGAGGCAGGATCATCCTCTGGTTTTTATGCGTGAATCTTCCGGAGGTAGTCATGTCCCGTCACATGCAGTGCTGCGTGTCCTCACCGGGATGCCTTTATGGTGCAGGGACAGATGTTCCGTCTGTCCTCAGGCTCATTGGAGTCTCACACAGAGACACTAATGTATACGCTCTTTTCAGCCTAGATTCTGTCACTGCGGCGAGCTGGGCTCTGACCCACACATAATGTGACATTTATGCCTTACTATTCTGGTGAAAAACCTGCTTATGACAGGAGGTGATAGAAAAAAAACCGAAAAGGAAGCAAAGTTGCATAAACCCTAAAATCTGTACCCAACTTCAGCTACTTATCACTTTTATATTCATACTGACGAACCTGAAATAAAGATTTTTCTTTCATGTACTTACTTGCCTCCTTTTGCTGACACTATGAGGTTACTCAGGATCAAAACAAGAAATAATTTTTCAAAGTTATCAGCCAGCAGAAGGGGGAAGATCTAAAGAACTAAAAGGACTATAACGTTGTTACAAAAACTGGGCTTTTCTCAAGATTTGATCAAAAAAGGTGAGAAAGAAACTGGTGAAGAGGCCAACAACAATACTAAACGAATTGAATTGAAGCTGTGCTGTCTTTTGCCGTATTTTCCAAAAGTCTGGACTATTGATTGAAAGCAGAAGTGTTTATTTCCAAAGAAGACACTCCAGTCCTGGCTAAAATCTCCCAAAAAGCTTAAGAGGGAAAACTCTGATTTGATAGAACCACGCAGGGATTTTTATGCATTTGGATGTACACTTCCTGTGTACATTTTACTAAACAATAGGCGCTTCAGCTTAAATTAGGATTTAAAATAGTCACACAAGTGCTCCCCAGTCTGCAGCATTAATCTGGCGAATTAAACCTCTGATTTGTGTAAAACTCAAGTGACCCCAGTGGGAGACGTCATGCTGATACAAGACTAAGCCTGTGGATTTTACACAATAAGCGGTAATTTGCAATTGCTCTGTTATGTGTTTACCTGCTTAGCCGCGGCAATACATCACTGAACTGATTGGGCAACATTACAGCGAATCAGCTATTGAAGGAAACACTTAAGCTTTGGGTTTAAAGTGAGTGATTCTGATTGAAATTCTCTAATGTGCTGAAGCCTGTGGTCGTTATGTTGTGAGTAGAAGATGTCAACGATAGGAAGTCATGATGACATTTACTGAGATTTTGTTATTCTGAAGCAAAACATGACAAAAATGTTACAGCTTTGTTATAAATCTACAGAAAGCGAGGAGACAGGAACTCAAAAACTACTGCATAAACTGAAAAATGCCTGAAGATTTTAACATAGAATACTAGTATATTTTGAACAGGCTCAAGAGGTACATTCTCATATCATGATGCCTGAACTACCATGCTTTCAGATTATGCTGGAGGTTGGAGTCATCTGATTTTATGTGAATTTCTCAGAAACAGCTCAGGTTCCCACAGATACTTTCTAATGTGTAGATCTTCTTTGATCATCCTGGAGCTGAGCATTGGCAGATTATTTGTCATTTTGATAGATTCAAATGGCATTTTTCTGATTTCTTCCCAGCCTATCTGGTTTTGGTTTCCACTTTAAAGGGACACTATCATGTAAAATTTACTTTTTTGAGCTTTACATCATGTTATAATGTTATTCCTTCATCAATAACATACCTGGAGTGTTGCCTTGATTCCTTCATGCATGTTTGAGAAATGATTTAATCTACCATAGCAACCGTTCAGCTATGCAAAACGCCCGGGTGGGCCTATCACCGCCTTCGAGGATGACGTTTTCTCACAGAGCAACTCTCCCCTGTGACTTCCTAACTGAGCTCCTTCAGACTAGCCAGCAGCAACTAGCAAACACCCGTGCTGAGCTCATTATACAAGTAACTTCTCAGTGAAATGCTGGTAGAAACATTGTTAAGGGGTTAATAGAGGAGAGACTTTGTGATGACTTCCTGAAGGCGGAGTTTCAGAAAGAGCAGAAGCTTCTTAAAGAGACAAAAGACAAATTTCTTTTAAGTCATATTTGATATTTATAGCAATTTTTTTATAATAACTGAAGATAACAGTTACTTGCTTGCACTATAAAATGACACTATGTTCCTGAAAAATATATGATACTGCCCCTTTAAAGGCTTATTTGAGGAAAAAGTTGACTGAATAATATTTAGAATGTTGTATTTTACTCAGATTTTCAAACGGGAATCTTTCATAATCAGTACTTCCAACGTCTGCTGCCCTCTGATTGACTCCTGCTTTTTCATGTAATAATTATACCTACTGATTGAGCTACCCAACTGTATCACATTATTCTGAACACGCTGCCTTTTAATTATTGATATAATTAGACTGAATCAGAAGGATGCGTTGTAAGTATGTCCCATGTAGACAAAGCAGTGATAGTCTGATGCTAGTTTGAGCACCTTTGTTAATAGGATAGAATAGAATAGAATAGAGGTACTTTATTCATCCCAGCAGGGAAATTACTTCGCAGTTGCAGCACAAACATAAAAGTGAAGCAAAAACAAAGCAGATAACCACAGTAACAGTAATGACCCACTTCCTGAACTCACAACACAATGATTTGACCCTGATAGGAAAATTGTACAAACCCCGTAGGCAACTCAAAAACCCATTTATCTATATGAAGAGCTTTGTCTGCCAGGTGCAGCTGCAGACTGTGGCAGTCAGCTGGGTGAGAGACTAACTTTGGTGTTTGACTCCTATTTGAGGTCCTAAGGTCTTGACTCTGTAGGTAAGGTAACCAGAGCTCCAGGCCTCAGGTTCTCCATGACCCAGTTCTGTCTCTCGGTTGTCTGGAAAGTGTTGGTGGAGAGCAGATTAGCTGGAGTGAGGGGAGATGAGGTTTAAGTGGACTACAGGGGGGAGAGTTTTTTTTATTTTCTTGTTTCAGATATATGTTCTCTAAAAGCCAAATAAAATGTTATCTATTGAGAGATAATTATACAGCTGAATTTGAAATGAGAAACTTTGGGGTGAATGGAACCACATGGTTCAGTGGTAGAGCAGGTATACCATATGCACAGGCTACAGTCCTCAATGCAGTTGAGTTTGATTCCTTTCTTCCTATCCGGCTACTAATGAAAAATGTGGCTCACTAAGTCTCTGTGTTCAAAGCCATTTTTCTCTTCTGTGTTATCAGACTTAAAAGTAAAGCTAACACAGTTAAAACTGCTTAAATGTTTCCCAATAATCTGGAACACTACTAATGTTGTTCGGGAATTGCGTAAGGAACACAACAAAGAATTTGTAGGGTTTCCTTGACCTTGAAGCCCCAGCTTAATTCCTCTGGATTTGTTTTTAAAGGGGCAGTAGCATGTATTTTCCAGGCACATAGTGGCATTTTATAGCAAAGTCAAGTAGTAGATTCTTTCTATCGAACGTGACTTTACAAAAAATTTTGACGCGGCAATTTAACCCCTTGGAATTGGGTGTCTGTCTCTTTAAGAAGCTCGTCAAGACTCCACCTTCGGGAAGTCATCGCAACAAAATTTCTCCATTAAGCCTTTAACAACGTTCTTTGGAGTGCTGCACCGAGCTCGCATAAAGAGCTCCGCTGGTGCAATTTCTCAAACATGCCTGAATCAAAGCAACACTCCAAATATGTGTTTTTTTAATGAGGGAATAGTATTAAAACATGGTGTACAGCTAAAAAATAGAGTTGACTTTACATATTAGCCCTTTTAAAAATTAACAATTTTTCTGCAGTTTTTGAAACTCTTTGTCTATGCTGTCTGGGATTCCAGTCAAACAGTATTAATAAATATCCTGCTCCAGCAGGAGACAACAATGTCAACATTACTGGTTTCTAAATCCAACAAGCTGAGCATGGCTGAAGCAGTGCTAGGCTAAAGCAGTGTTTCCCAACTCTGCATGTTTTAGATGTTTCTCTGATTTAAGACCAAAAGCCTGTTAATCAGCCATCAGTTGAAATAATGTGTGCTTGAATCAGTAAATCAGAAACCATGATTGTTTTGGTCTTTTTTTTGTTGTTGTCTGCCTGACTTTCCAATCCGAGCTCAGAAATGTTGTCTACCTGTGAAGAAACCCGCTAGCATCTTCCGCTGATATGTAAAAAGCAAACAGAATTTGTGACGGAAAAATGCTTCATTATATGAAGGAAACAACAATAGAAGAGAAACTCTGTGGCAAATGAAATGGCTGAGCACAAAAACACAGTCGGGGTGATTCATGTGGGAGGGAATATTGCCCACACGTTATGTGAGAAATGACTGAGGCACCATGGTTTTGCTACACTTGGACGCAAAACAATGGCTTTTCTATACATTTAAAATACCCCCGTGAATGTATGCCTTGCAATATTCCTGCTCAACAATACCACCATCTTTGAAGTGGTGGAGGAGTGTTTTTTTATTGTTATTTCTTTCCTCATTGGACACACACATTGTCCTTTGTTTGTGAGGAAGAACACGTGCCTCCCTCAGACTTGGAGAGCAGCTGGCAGCACTATCAAACATTAATGAAAGAGATGGAAAGACGGTGCAGAGCCGGGGCTTCAAAAATGTGAGACAGAGACGAAGACTGAGATCTGACAGGGATCGACTGTAATTCAGGGGATGCTGACAGATCTCTGGGGTTATTGTTTTAACTCTGGGGTTTGCTGAAGTTCCGATCAGTCGATCTTTAAATGAACTGAGAAAATAGGGGTTGTCATTCTGCATGAATGTATGATTATTTATTTATTTTATTAATCAAATTACAAAGCATCTACAGGTCTTTGATCTAAATGAGAGATAGGAGAGAGAAGAAGAGACGTTCCGCGGTGACCTAAATATTGTCTGAAACGGCAAACCGTGAAAGCCGCAGAAGGTGTGGCTGGAACACGAGACGAAATCTAAGCCCAAACCGTGTTTGTCTGTTCCGTTGCCCTGTTATGAATTATTTTGATGGTTTGATCAAGGCTCCGGATAACGAGCGCAAATGAACCTGCACTGTCAAGAAAAATCAGGTCTGATTTCCTGTCTGTGAGGAAATACTAAGAATTATTGTGGAGATGGGAACTGCATTAAAGGTTGATGAGAAGGTCTTGCAACTGAACTAGAAAGGGTTTGGAAAGTTTGTTCAAACTATTCTTTGCCTCATGTTAAGGTCAATATTTTGGCCAGGACTGAAAGGACCAATCAGTGATTCATTTGAGACCCTAAACCTAGACTGGGTTTCATCCAACGTCAGTGGTCTCAAACTGCATTGCTCGAGGGCCGTTTGAGTCCTGCGACTTTTAGATGTCTGTCGGCTTCCCACACTTGGTTCCGATATGAACCTCATTAGTAGGGCTCTGTAGAGCTTGTCTGGATGCCAGTGAGGCCACTTTCACCATTTAATTCAAGTGTGTAGGACAAGGATCACAAGCTACACAACTCTGGTTCTCGAGGAATGCAGTTAGAGTCCACTGTCTGATAGAGCCGCTGCATTTTATTGTTTACGTCCAGAAATTTTGCGAATGCGCACCACGCTGGAGGGCAAAAAGACTCTTCTTTTATTTGCTGTCCGCGCTACTGCGGTAGAACAGTTGACAAAATGAAACCTGGTGCGTATTATTAATTTAGTGCAGTGCGCCACAGCAAAGAGAAAATAACGCAGAAAAAAATCATTGAAGATTAATTCAAAACCACTCGTATTATTTTAGACTGCCTTTCATCCTCTAACCGTAACCCCTGACCCTGCTCTTATAATACAAGGTGTTACCTTGAGGCAAGGGGCCAGCTGTTGAACGATACAACAATCCCATTGCGAGTGACGAACCTTTCTCAGATAATTGTTAAAGAGGGTCTAATAATAACTGCCTGCTCAAAAGCTTCACACCCTTGGATCGACTAGCCTGGAGAATGCAGGGGATTGAGGTCACCTCGTGTGCAGGTGTGTGTGTTTCTCCAGCGCACGGAGAGGGGCGTCTCAGAAAGCTAGAGAGAGATTAGCCACGTCGATTGCCAACACACTAGCCTGTGTTTGCCACTGACACTCATCCGCTCATTTGTTCTCGGGAAGGAAAGTGCTGACGCAGTTGTGTGCGCTGACCAGGTCAAAGCCGTGTCTATTTACAGTCACGCACTTATATTTACAGCATTGACTTTATCTGCACAGTAATAATCTTGATGCTAATTGCGCGGGGCATGTTTTGTTGCGTTAACACATCCACAACTTCCTGTAGCAGGCATCCGTACTGCTAGCTCCGTGCCATGCCTAATAGAGGCTTTCAGAGGTGATGATCATGACAAATGTTCTTACAAATCATCTGTGACTAGGAGCAAGGCGGAGCGTGGCTGGTGTTTTGACAAACATAAAGTGTGCTTGTATGCAGAAGACCCGCTTTGCATTGTTCCAGATGGTCAAGAAAGGCCTTGTTGAGCACTTTCTGTTCTGGCTGGCAATGAGGCAGAGAGGTAATGTTTCTCTCTCTCTTTCTCTCTCTCTGTGCCTCCATCTGCTCGGGCTCAGAGGAGTCTCTCGCCTGCTGCAGCAGTGGGGGCAGTCATTAGCCAGCTGGGTCTAGGATGACAGTAATTAAGAGATGAGGTGGACTCTAGTGTGGTCCTCCAGGTTGCTGCGACATCCCACCTCCCTCTCCCTGTGACATCAGGGAGCCTGCTCATCTCCCATAGCCATTCTGTTGATGTGGTATGTCATAAAAATTAAGGCAAATTAATAGTAAAGGATTTACATTCCCCTCCACTGTCAAGCAGACTTTATTTTGGCCATCATATTTATGCCGAGGTAATTCTGATGAAGTCAAATTCCATAAATGATGAACTGAAGTTAAATTAGACACCTCGGTCATGTTGGCCAGAATATCTATTCATATTTCAGAACAGTTAAGATCCTTCTGTGAGCTTGTTTCATAGAAGAAAAATCAAAAGTTATTGAAGAAGAGTATAGAGTTTAATCAAAGGACTTTGAGAAAACTCCATTTGAAGGGTTTGCTGAGGTCAAGGCTTGCTGACAAGCCACAAAACAAGACTTGCAAGCAAGATATTTATAGCGTGACATTCTGACCTGGAGCAAGACGGAGTGCTGGGTTAGTTCTGAACAAACTTAACACTAAAGTAGAGCTTTTGTACAAAAGCCAAGAAGTCTAGCAGTTTCAAAAAGAAAGCACTAAAAATTGGGATTAACTTTTGCAGAACAGCCATAAATAAGAGGCAATCTTTCCTCTTAGTCTGGTTTGACCAACCAGTCTAAGAGGTTGGACTGGTTGTTCTGTTTGGTTGGTCAAACAGAACAACCAGTCTAAACAGAAAAAAAAATTAAGTTTAAGGTTAATTTTGTGTTTTAATGCCTCATACACCGAAGACACCTAAAGTAGTGAGCAAATGTTGATGTCAGAAAACCACCAAATTTTTAGACCATTAGAAAGTGGGTGTGGGTATTTGTGAGAATAAAGACTGGCTCAATCAGTGGCAAACAACCTGAAGTGGACAATTCTGAGACTATGTAAGAGTTAAAAAGGCAGCCATAAGCGACTCTGATGCAAGTGCCGCTGAAAACTTTTTCAGAGACCTGATTTAGAGATGCAGCATACAAGCTGTATGCTGCATCTTTGAAACCTACACTATGAGATAAATAGATGTTTTACTTGGTGGCACAGAGTAATGCCTACCTTTTAGATTGCTTTCTCTAGTCGTCTCACTGAAGGCCATATTTTCCTAACGGCCTCTATGGTTAAACTGCATGACAGCAGCAGATTCAGCAACTGATACAAGTCTGGTGGCTGCGTCAGCCTAACACAGTTATCTATTTTAGAGAGACTGCAACACTGAACAGCTTTCAGTTGAAAGACAACAGCTAATGGCGTACAAGCTCCATCAGGTTTAATATTTGTGAAATATTTAAAGTAGATACAACCAATCAAACAAATTTATAAAAAGAGAGAAACATCTATTTGCTTCAGAGTTTACAATGCCATTGTGGAAGACGTGTGGATGATGTCTTGGTTAGGGTGGGATGATACTAAAAATTCTGGCAATAATAATCCTGATAATATTGAAAAATACCTCAACAATGATATCAGATATATTCCTATTTTCTTCTTTGACGTAGCATTTTTGGGAATAGTGTCCGGTGTGAGCACCTGCTACTTTGACACTAACCAACTGGCTAAATATAACGTGAAATGCAAGATCATAATACTTGGAATATATCAGCCAACAATTAGTGCATTCTAAACAATACTTTGCTATATGAATGCTGTTCGCACTAATATTTTGCTGACGATACATTGATGTATTATGCAGTCTTATTCATCATCCATTCTATATTTGGATCATCATTTTGGTTTTCACATAAATCCAAAAAGGTGTTGCTGTGAAAGACCATTTCTCAGTGTAATACTTTGAAATCAAATTTCTATCAAGTAATTCCAACTTCCAGACGGTTGCTTTTGGCAATAGGGAGTGTTCATATTCTCCCTTCCCTGATGTATACCTGATGGATATAACCATGTCAACATTCCAGCAATTTTCAAATACGTGTTGAGTGCACCTGGAGTCAGCGTCCACATGGAACCCTATTATTAAACCAATAAAGCCTTGGGATTTGTAAAGCAGGGCCGGACTAGACCGATGGAACCAACCTGGTGTGGCTGTTTATAGGATCTCACTAAACCTTCTGATTGGGTGGTAAACATAGTGGTTGTGAGGGCAAGCAGTGTCTAAAAAAAGACAGGTAGTTTGTGTCTATGTAATTAGAACAGGCTATATCAGCAAAACAAGACTCTCTATGTTTGGAAACTATTTTGTTTATGTTGTAGCATTGCTCATCACACCTGCAAAGTCCCCTAAGAAGGATGTTTTGGTAATGCAGGGTTACAGGAATGCGTGTAAGGACTGTCTGGTCCTTGTTTGACCAAAGCAAAAGATCTACCTGAATTCCCTCCAAAAGGTTTAGTTTGTTCTAAATGCAAGTTTCCTTCTTTGATCCTGGAGACAAGAGAGTAATAGACAGGCTCTGGACAGGATCTCAAGAAATGGCTGTGGTGAGAGAGACCTTGTGAGCTCAGAGTTTGTCCTTAATAAGCTGTCACATATTGATTTAAAAATAGCTAAAAAGCCTTATTTTTATTTTATTTCTTTTTTTAACTTTTTTTTGAGTGTTCTGAGCTTGATTCATATCGAACATAAAGGGCGTTAAAATAAATAATATCTTAAACTGGACCT
>CAEFZY010044213.1:0-31562 GCA_903066815.1 Brachyrhaphis roseni
GTGTTACGTTACATTAAACTTGCGTCTTCCTCTACACATATATTCCACCTGTCTCACTCTTACCTTTTCTGCTCGAGCGCCCCTGGTGGCCATTAAAAAAATTGCATAAATAAGCCGCATCGTTGTATAAGCCGCAGGGTTGAAAGCGTGTGACAAAAGTCGCGGCTTATAGTCCGGAAATTACGGTAAATATTTTTGCACAATTCAGCCTTAATTACTGTTCTGACTGTGTTGTTCCTTCAGGAAAATGCCTTTGTTTTAGTCTAAATATTTCACTTAACGATTAGTCGATTACTAAATTAGTTGACAATTATTTGAATAATTAATTTGTCACAATTAATCCGATTAATCGTTTCAGCAATAGTCATGATACATCACTCCTCATAAAACTTCTCTGTTATTTTTTTAAAAATAAACTTATCATATCAGACCTGAAAAGGCCTGAAGCGTTGGTGATGATGAGTTCGTAGCTTTCTCCTTCCTTCACCTCCTCCATCAGCAGAGTTCGGGGGGTTTCTTCATCCTGGCTGATTTCCGGCAGGAACTCGCAGAACATGGAGCGCGGACAAAGCAGGTAGCGTCTGTCTGGCTTCTGAGGCCACAGGTTCACCCCTATCAGACCTGTAGGGGCAGAGGAAGGGAATGCTAATATTTAGTCATTATATTTTCCGTGAAACCTGTGAGTGTTCGTCCTAGGGGTGTTGTAAAATAGTATTTTTAAAGCACTGCCCACCACAAATAATGACCTGAGCGGAACACGGTGCACTAAATAAAAAAAACATAATTTAACAAAGTTTCGAGGTAGATAAATTTTCCTCAAGGAATTTTAATAATCAAGGTACTTGAATCATTCAAGGAATAATTTCAGCCCTAGTTCGTACCCTCCGTAGCAGCGTAGAACGGTGAATAGAAAGGCACTCCTCTGCAGTAATAGTCCCTCAACATTTCCCCATAGATCTGATTGGAGCCAGAGTCCACTGCCAGCACCAGGTTCAGGTGAGGCCACAGGCGCTTGGCAATCCCCCCAAAGCCCTCCTGGAAGTGGGCCTGCAGCTGGGCAGCCCTCTCTGCATCTGGCCTCATTAGAGCCTCCAGTCTGCTCCTCACTTTGGGCTCCAGGGTCAAGGCTCTGCTGATCGTCCCTCGCTCCACATCCTCCACCAGCTCCTGCCAGCGCTCCTGTCAGATTGAAAGCCAAACAGAAACACTCCTAGTTATTTAATTAATTATTATACTCTGATTTATAAAATGTGACTCTTTTAAAAAACAGAAATGTGAAAAAACTATACAATATACTATTAGTAGAGATGTTTTAATAATGATTCTTTACAAAGTATGATTATTTCTAGTTATCTGTTGATGGTAGTTTTATTTTTTGGTGAAATTTAAAGGACTGTAATTCAAATTAAATAGATAATATATTGGTGAGTCAACTTTTAAATGTGTGTTTAATAGTTAAATGTTTGGATTTTACATGTAAGATTATGTAGGTGGTGAAGAAGTGGAAATACTTTTAAGTTTACACTTCCACCAATTCACCAATTCACTAATGTCAAAACAAAAGTTTTGACATTATGATTTATGCTGCAAGTCTTTTTTTACACATCTTCAAAACATAAAACAAGGTTACACTGACAACAAAGTGCTGCAACACAGGGATCAAGATTACAGGATTCTGAAAGTCACATAAAATCTAAAGAAACACTTTTGACATTTGTGGTTGTAACGTGACAAAACGTGGAAAAATAAACAGTAAGAATGATTAGTTGAGCAAATGTAGCTCAACAGAGCGTTTAATTTTTGACATGCACCTGAAGAGCAGTGAAAGCATAGAAGACTGTAGAAGCAAAGTTGGACTCCAATGTTCCCACACTGGGATCTTTCAGCGCAAACAGTAGGTGCAGGTATAAAGTGTCCTTCTCACTGGGAACCTGACAGGAAAAAGAACATTTTCATAAATAAATTAAAAAAAAACTCAAGAAAATGAGCCACTTGTCTGATTTTGTGGTTGTACCTCAAAGGCAGGAGCTGGAGTCGTATAGAGGTTGAGGATGTGGCGAGACGAGGCGGGTGTGGAGGAATTTGGTCCGATAGGAATTCCTGCCTCTGATTGGCGAAATGTGGG
Source organism: Brachyrhaphis roseni (assembly GCA_903066815.1). Classification (NCBI taxonomy): domain Eukaryota; kingdom Metazoa; phylum Chordata; class Actinopteri; order Cyprinodontiformes; family Poeciliidae; genus Brachyrhaphis; species Brachyrhaphis roseni. Next base: position 2,126 of record CAEFZY010044213.1, read on the forward strand.
AGTGTAGAAGAATTTGGTGGTGCGCTGAAGGCTGTCGGACTCAGGGAAAGCCTGCCGCATGGCCTCTAAACAAACAGTCACCCCCTGATACAAACCAGTGCTTCTTATTACATGCAAAAGACAGGACAGCACCAGAAAAAGAGGTGAAGTTGAAGCTGCCTGACCTGCAGGAAGAAGTCAGTGTTTGTGTCCTTGGTGCTGAGCAACATGGCGCTCGGTCCCGACGTCCCAGAGGTCATGGCCAGAATCAGTGGCTTCTCAGCAATAATTACCTTCTCTTCTCCAGCTGCAATGCGTTCGATAAACTCCCGGTAGTCGCCGTACGTGGTGATCGGGTGACGGGCTCGGAAACCGGCAGCGTCTAATGAAAAGGCCCCAGAGGTACGGAGTTCAGCTTAATGAAAACGCTTCATGTCTCAACGTTTTCAAGCAGGAATGTCTAAATTTTCCAGATTACGACAGGTAGCACTTACTAGAAGCAGAAAGAAGAACATTGTTTTATTTATTTATTTTTTTCTTTTACAAATAAAATCTGAAAGTGCTGAATGATGAGGTTCAAGTACTACTTCAGGTTCTACTTGGATTTGTCACTGAGGGGATGTTGTTGTTCTGGAAGACGTACAGCGCCAGTTTTCCACTACACAGCATTTCGAAAAATGGGCAAAAAATTTAAATTAGGCCACATCTGGTTTGAGCTCCTGCTTTGACATGTTCGCCCATTAGATGACTTATGGCAAACCACAAAAGGGTCTTCTTATGGCCAAACTTTTGGAGGACTAATAGTCCCTCTGCTGACAGATTCTCCCTCCTCAGCTCCTGTCATAACTATGCTTTGGTAGATTTGCAGTCTTTCAGATGATTAATTGATCAGTCCTTGGTGAGATAATCAAAGCTTAGGATGTTGTTTTATAATGCCTTAAACTTCTCGACATGCCTGTTGAATCATGTCTGGAAAGGATTTTATTGAAGTGTATCAGGGTAAAGGGGATTGAATGAAAATGTATGCCACTCTTTTTTTCATTTTGTGTTGATTAAACCCCAATGAAATACTATAAAGTTTGTGTAATTGTCAAATCAGTGGGCTGCACAGTGGCACAGTTGGTAGCACTGTTGCCTTGCAGCAAGAAGGTTCTGGGTTCGATTCCCAGCCTAGGTTCTTTTTGCACGGAGTTTGCATGTTCTCCCTGTGCATGCGTGGGTTCTCTCCAGGTACTCCGGCTTCCTCCCACAGTCCAAAAACCTGACTGTTAGGTAAATTGGTCTCTCTAAATTCTCCCTAGGTGTGAGTGTATGTGTGTGCATGGTTGTTTGTCCTGTCTGTCTCTGTGTGAACACAGCTTATGTAGTCAATACAGTAACGTTACATCACCTTTGTTAACAACGACTCCCTCCATAAACAGAGTAGCCTCCATAACACCCCGAGGTGTCTTTACCTTCAATGGAGCAGAAGTCATACTTTCTTCCATAGAAAGTGTCAGCATTTTTCCGGAGTCTCTTCAGCAGAGTTTCCTCCTGGACCTGCTTCACCTTGAGCGAATCGGCTTCTAGTTTCTTTCGCTGCCGCCTGCCAAGCCAGCCCACAGCCTTCACCGCCACATATCGGCTCAACAGACTGCCCAACGTCCGCTTACCACCCTTCACCTTCGAGCTAATGTCCCTCCAAAGCAGCGCCATCCCGGCCAAAGAGAGGACGCCGACGGCGGTGGGTAGAGGGGGCGGCATGGCTGCAAGAAACACCGAGGAGTTACACAAGAAAAACTGGAGGCAGACGTGACAGCAGGGAGCGCTGTTGGTTTAATTTACATCGTTACAGGTTTCTTTTCGGTTTAGGACAAAACTGCTGTAGTTTCAAGGATGGTAATTGAATTTAACAGCTTTTCACGCATTCACCAAACATCATATATTCAGGTAACTCACCCAACGTTCGGCCATTAATGGCGACAGCTACGGAGAAAACTGCAAAACAAAGCGGAACTGCGACGCCAATCCATGAGCAACCCATATGTCCAACAAAATAATAGGATTCTCCTCTTTTTAATTAAAGTAAACGAAGACAACGTTCAGTCTGCATTTGTTTGCAGGAGGTGTGGGCTTTTGCTTCAACTTTATCATCAGTGTGAAAGTCTTCCGTGCTTGGCTGATGTTTGTGTCCCTGATTGGTTAACCTCTCAGTGACGTAACTCAGTTTGTTATTCACAGCCAATGAGAAGTAACAACCTAAAAATTAAAGCGATGGCACCGTGTACATGTGCTGTTATTTGAGATCGGATTCAATTTAATTCAGTTTTGGTGTACAGCACGTCACCTAAGAAATTCTAACCAGATGAACAGATTCGCATTATAGCTGTAACTTATATTTAGTTATAATAATTATGCCGTTTTAGCCATTTACAGTAGTTATTTTTTTTGTGATTTAGAAAGAGACAAATATGAACCTTATTTAACGGCTACTTTATACAAGTTACTATTCGTTTTAAAAAGTCTCTAAATTGTAGGCAGTTTATCAACTGCCATTGTGGAAAATGTACATAGATTTCACGTTGCCATCGGATGTATTCAGCGTGTTCTGAAATCCAAAGATTATGTAGAAGGAGGTGAAAATAAAATTTGATGTCAGAAGTGGGATTCGAACCCACGCCTCCAGGGGAGACTGCGACCTGAACGCAGCGCCTTAGACCGCTCGGCCATCCTGACAAATGTGCCTTGTATACAAACAGAAACTGTTCAATATCTTCAAGTACCGCTAGGAGTTTGTTAAGTCCTGTACGAGCTAAAACTACGCCGAATTTGACGAGTAAATATCACGCCATGTTAGAAATCGGCGGAGTTAAAGACTGACAACATAAAAGCCTAGGTTCCACCGAGATTTGAATTCGGATCGCTGGATTCAGAGTCCAGAGTGCTAACCATTACACCATGGAACCCTGCCTCTAGAACGCACATAACAGAAACTTTTCTGGTAAAAAGTAACATTTTCGTGTACCGTTGGTACATCTTTACGATATAGTTTGTCTCCAATATTGTGGTGGAACATGAAAATTATTTGCCCACATCTTTAAGTGATATTTTCCCATTAAAAGGGGCGTATGGCAAGCTGTTAGCAGTTGCTCAACGAATGACACTGACATAGACAAACTTTATTGTCAAAAAAAGTTCAGCTGCCTTGAATATGTGGTGAACTTTTCCAAAATGGCAGGATTGCCTTCTTGACTCAGCGTCAAGATTAATTCCACATATGAAGATTTAATGTGCGGTATCATGTAATCGTGAGTAACACTATGAATGAAAACAGTTACTGTCAGAAGTGGGATTCGAACCCACGCCTCCAGGGGAGACTGCGACCTGAACGCAGCGCCTTAGACCGCTCGGCCATCCTGACTGTATGGCAAAGTGTGACACGCCCCCCTGATCGGCAGCACCAAAATTCACTGATTTGCAAATGCAATGACAACCTTAAACCTGACGTGAAGGTTATTCTTTGCACTTAGAAAAGTAAACTTGCCAGTTCCTTTAAATCTTAAATCTAAGTTTTAAACAACTGATACATGTATTTAATTGTATTCTAATTTTCAATGTATTTTTTTGTTGTTGTTGTTCTATGGTCTTTTTTGGGAGTTCCTGAAAGTTTGTGGGTTTTAAGCAGTACAATTATAAATTATAAACTTAACATTATATTCAGTAACTCAATTGAAACATCATTATTATATTAAAAAAGTTTTAATGCAAGATGTGGGCAGAATGAAATATGTTTAATACCTGCTTACAGATTATTTTCTAAAAGTATTTTTCATTTGAGAAATTAACCTTATCAAATCTAATATCTAATTTATTAAAATTGACTTATGTGTAGCTGAATACAAATGCACACCATACTTTTCAGATTTTTATTTATAGAAATATTTACCTTCCACCTTAATTACTTCTAATTCATGTTGGTGTATCACATAAAATCACACTATGCATAAAAAGATTGTGGTTGTAGTATGGGGGAAAAAATGTGGAAAAGCTCACAAGGTTTTCTATAATCAACACTTACTGTGGTGATTTTAAGCCTGCAAAAACTAAGAATGGAAACATAACACTAGCATTATGTAGGGGTTACATTTTACAATAAAATTAAGTTGACTTTATTGTATTTAGCAGCATAATGGCCTGTTTAAAGAATGCTTTATCTTAAACCAATGTGAGATCAGCATAAGCATAATAATAGGCATAATGATGCTGAGCATACTGGCAGATTATTTTAAACCTATATTTTTGTTTCATTTTGAATACAAATTTGTAGAAAACTGAATATTTTGTTGATATATATCCACTGTTTAGCTGTGCCTCATTGCCATCTTCTTGTCCAGAGCTGCAGAACATGGGACAAACTCCCATTGCTTTTCATTGTGAATCAAAAGAGGGAGAGGCTTCACCCACTCGTTTGCACAAAACCTAAACACCAGAAGAAAACAGAGATACATTTAAAGTAGGACCGACATAGATAATCCTCAAAGAAACAACTGAGTTTTGCTCACCTGTTTCATTTCCATGGTCACAGCTAATGAGCAAAGACAATTTCCAGTTACATGATGCACAAAATAACATGACACACACAATGTAAATAATTTCTTTGGTGTTGATTGTAACACACACCTGCCCAGGTGGAAGATGGGAGCTGTAAAGGTCCGTCAACAGACACACCATGCAAGAACTCAGCTAGCCAGGTCACTTCTGCTGGATCATCGACAAAAGCCTCTTCAGATTCAACCTCTGCCATGAGGGTTAAAACAAAGCTAACTTTATTTTAAGGCAAAAAAAGGGTGAAAACTAAAGAACAGATGAATGGTTTCAGTAAGCAACTTCAATGATTTTTTAAAAACAAGAATTTTGTTCAAATTTATTGTGGATTTCCTTTGAAGTGGACAGACTATGCCTCTTGAACAGGTTAGGATATGGCTATAAAAAAAACATGTTCATTACATTTTTTTCAGACCAAATCATTTTTAGATAAGGACATTTTAGGCTACTCACTTCTGCCTATTGACCCTTAATCATTCCAGGCGTCATGACGTAGATCGGAAGTAAAGGATGGGAGTATTGAACAGAGCAACTGAAAATGTTTTCCAAAGTTCTTTTTGCCAGTTTATTTGTGGCTTCTACTTGTTTTAGTCGGACTAGTTTGTCTCTGAATGTAGCACACATGGTTGGGGGTCATACACGGCGGTATTTACTAAAGTTTGAAATAGCTAGTTTAACAGACCCATACCTGCGCCCTCCTGATGTGTTGATCAAATTACCGACTTTGCTTGAATTCACAGCACTAAATTTATATTAGTATGTCATAAAAAAAAAACACTTCCCCTTACACCTGAGCAGCCTTAAAAATGTAGAAAAGACAAGATGCTAACCAGTTTTTTCCATACATGCTAGGCTACATGACGGCGCTGTATTATTTCCATGGTTACCAATGGTTAGACGCCTACTGTCTCCATAATGAAATGTTTTATATCTTTCTAATCATACTTACATATAAAGTATATGAACGTTAATCGTCTTGTCTCGTAAAAGGTGTTGGCTGAAAATCCGCGATTACGCCAGGGCTGCCGGTCTCACTGTGATTGGCGGATTTTATCCATCGCCGCCGTAACTTCCCTCATTAAAAAGTTATAAAATAAGAGGACAAGTTTGGTTTGCATCCTTGTCTGTTAATGGAGCCGACCGCACATCACCCTGTGACCATTTTTAAAGTGAAATCAACTAAATAGAAGCGATATTAGATTATAAATGTCTGTTTTTTGACAGGCTTTGGTTGTTTTGAACGTCCGTCATGGCGGAGTGGGCGGAGACCTGAAGAGCGTGACGATACGTGCAACTACTCAACATTTTATTCTATGTTCCTGGGTTGCTAGGTAATGGGCTGGGGTTGCTAGGTGAGGGGAAGTGCCTGCTGATTTGTGACGTTACATTCTAGAGGTTTTTGAAACCGCTCACCAAAAAAAACAAAACATTAATTTATTGCCAAAAAAACAGCCGGGTGTTTGTTTTTAAGCACTTAGGCTGATTTTAGAAGCAGTAGAAACTCAAATGTAAGTATATAGACATGGACAAAACGTGATTTTTACAAAATAGGTCCCTTTCTTTAAGTCAAAAGTATTCACACAAGCTTAAATATATACATACATCCTACTTCCCAACGTCCAAAAAATTAATTATATATATTTGAGCCTGAAATGAAGAATTTTCACCATCTTTTAATTCAAGAAAAACTCAATTAAAACTTGAGAAAACCTTAGAATTAATAAATTCACAAATTCATGTTAACAATGTCAAAAGAAAGCCCAGATAACAGCCCAGTTCTGAATTGTATGACCTAATAGAGTACTTTGCTCCTCCTCCGCTCTGTCTATGGTCCAGGTTGTGTCCGTCTCCATGTTGCTGCAATCTGACACTGATGCAGTGAGGTTGTAACATCGAAGTCTCTGTCTTAAATGTGTCATGTCACAGATATAAGCCTCTCTGTGGAGCTGACGGGCTGAGACACAGAGAGCCAAACGCAGAAAACCAGGACATTTAAAACAATCTAAATGCACAACTGGGGAAAAAGTTTGATATGAAACTAAATTTGCTGACTTTGCAGGTCTTCCAGTTGCTGGACGTAGCTTGCTGCATCCTTGCTGTTCAGGTAGAAGCGATGGCTGTCGCTCAGGTGTTTCAAAATGTGCTTTGAGTGGAAGGCTGAGTGGGTGTAATATACCAGCTTTGAGTCGACTGCAGCTATTTCAAACCTGCTGCCCTGCAGAGGAAAGATGAAGAGCGAGTAAAGAGGAAGAGCTTCTGTTGTGTGAAATTATGTCTGAAATCTGCAAGTGGAGGAAAAAAACAACCTGGAAAGTAAACCGGTCGATCTCAGACCAGGTTAAAGCAAACAGTACACGCTTCTTCCCTTCCACCTCCTTTAAAAAAAAAAGAAAGAAAGTAATAAAGACGACAGAGAGTGCAGAAGGCAAACACTGACGCTCATCTAAATAATTTATTTGTATGTCATATTTATTGTGGGAGTAATCATGCATCACACTGTTTGATTGAGTTTAAAATGAGACATACAGGCTTAAATAAATGCATGTGTCCTCATTAATGTTTCACTGAATTTGTTAATATGACCTTCATCCTCATAATAAATGTATGTAAATTTCATAGACGACCCACCTGATAGATATAGACTCCATCCAGCGCCACGCCGAAAAGGATCGAACTTCTCAGCTCATTTTCCCCCTGCACAGTTTAAGAAGTTGAAAAAACACAAATGGGTTCAGGTAACCAATTCAGAAGGCGAGCGCTTGCATATGAGTTTTTTAATGGTTGCAAACCTTCTGTGATTTGCTGGAGGTGAAGTAATGTAAAAGCCTGACCTGCTTCATCCTGTAGAAAGTCAGCGCTGCATCCTGCAGGCTGCTGGCCTCCTTTATGAACTGCAGGATGGCTCGGCTGCGTGGCGTCCCTCTCAGCTCACCGTGCAACACTGGACTGTGTTGGAGAAGGAAGTTTCTCCCTCTGTGATTTATTAGCTGACACACAAACAACATTAGTGGGATAAAAAACAACGGTCAATCAAAATATATGCGTGCAGTCTACTTGGAGTCACTATTTAAGCTAAAAATACAGCCTAGAAATAAGTTCTCTGATTTTTTTAAATCCAAAATTAGATTTTAATCAATGCTTTCCCCATTTTCTTTTTTAAAAAGCAACAAGAATAAAAAAAAGACGGTACTTCTTTGACACTCTGAACTATGAAAACCAAAGGAGTGCATTGGTGAAAAAAAATCAAAATTTTTTCCAAAAATGTAATCTTCCAAAACAGAAAATTCAATTAATCGATAAAATCAATTTATCACCCATCCTTATCTAAAAATGACATCTTTAGAGAAGATTAAAAAGCAGAATAATCATGAAATAACATGGAAACTTTGTGGTGGTCAACCAGTTTTTCCCTTTCTTTTGTTACCCAAGATGGAAAGTAATCTTCTGGCAGAAAGTATTGCATTCTCTCTTTTTTCTCATCTCCTCCCTCGTCTTCAGCTCCTTCTCGACGTTCCAGATCTCCGACTTCAGCCTGAAGCGCTGAAGCTGCCAGCTGGAAGAGCAGAGCTTCCTGTTGGTGGTTCTGGGATTGCAGCGCTTTCTGCCTCAGCTCCCAGTAGTAAAGCTGCTGCACCTTGCTGCTCCTGGAATGGGATGAGAGAGAAAACGCTCTGCCTCGTTGACGAGAGCATCAAACGAAAAAACGTGAACAGGAGGGGGGATCCAAACTTACAATATCAGCAGTCCATTTTCCAAATAAAACTTCACTCTGAGAAATACGATGAATGGAACCTGGAAGTGCAGGATGAATAATTCAGCTTCCTCATTTAAAATGTCAGGAGAAATATTCCATGAATTATGCAGAGAGAAACTAACCTTCAGGGAGTTCCTGCTCCATGTTTTACCAAAATATTTCCTCAGCTTTTGTTCCAAATCCAGAAAAAGATATTCGTTATCTTGGGTTATAAATTAGAAGAGGAGAAACAGTGAGAGTTTATGCATAACCTCCTCTGCGTTCCAAAGTCAATGAAGAGAAAACATCGCTTCCTGAAACTCCCTCACGTACCTCTGAGAAGAGCCAGACCAAACACTTGGAGATCGCCGACGCCGAGCGAACGCAGCACCGTTTTCATCACTTCCTGGCCTCTGGCTTGCATCTGGAAATCAAGACAAACAAGAAAAGCTCAATTAAAACACTTACACAATGGGTTTTTATTAGATGTTAACTGTATATATCTGTGGCTAATATGTTGCTATATTTGCAACCAAATATAAAACTGTGTGTAACATGAAAAGTAAATGGTTTAAAATAATTTTCATGCAGTGGAAACGGTGTAAGAAGAGCCGTCTTACTCTGACAGAATAATCCAGATGCTGTTTGTTGGGCAGAAGAACGCAGACCTGTCTCATTTGTTTTGTCCTCATCGTCACAAAAACCTCAGCAGGTCTCAGTCCGCCTTAAATCCTCCTTTTCCTCCCACTGAATCTGGTCCGGCCTCCTCGGACTTTATTACATGAAAGGGAGAAAAGGACAGTGGCACCAGAAGACTGGAGTTGCAGCCCTCGCTGCAAAAATCAAAATCTATTTTTGGTCTAGTTTCTACAGCAAATATCTTAATACACTTGAAATAAGACAAAACTAGCTTACAAGTAACTTTTCAGAGAGATAAGAGAGCTTGTTCCAAGTTAATAATTCCTTAATATTGATTAAAAAAACAAAAACAACAAAAAAACCAGACTATCTCACTTATAGCAAGGGAGAAATGTCTTGTTATAAGTGAAAAAATCTGCTAGCGGAACCAGTTCTTTTATATCAACATTAAGGAATTATTGATAAAAAACATCAATATCATTTTAAAGATATTAATAATTTGAGGTCATCAAAGGTCAACCAGACCAACTGTCCCTACCCCACACATATTTACAAACTCAAACAAATTTGGTGTTTAGAAAAATGCTTATTACACAAAATATTTTATTTATTTTAATTGTGTTACCTGCAGAACAGCACAAAGTCAATTTACCCCTATAGCTGCAGGCATCTTCGTCACTGGTTAGTCGTATAAAAACAACTTTTATATCGATGAGTTGCTTTGACGGAATGGCCGATGTCCGATATTAAATTTTACAGCTAATATCGGCCGATACCGATACCACTCCCATAATATAAATGAAAAGTTTTGCTGCACAAAGCAGCACACAAGTGGCATAATTGATCAACATATTTCATCTGTCGATCAGTTGACCTTTGATGACCCTTGGAAACATTGATCAATGTTGTTAAAATGATAGCAGGACAAACGAAACTTTTTAAAATGTTTGACTCAAATTTTGCTTTTAAATTGAAGAAGGTGTGGGAGCCAAATTCACTTCAGTTCTTTGTGTTTGTCCTTCACAGAAAATAAAACACATTGTGGAAGAATTAAAGGATGTGAAAATGTTTCCAAGACACTAAATAATTAAAATTTGACTTGATAAATAATATTTAAATCAGAAGTTAACCCTGCCAAAATCTTCCACTGGGTGTTCTGCAACTCCAATAAAAGCTGAATTTAACTTGAAGTATTTTATTATCCATCCTTCCCAGGAAAGATAAAACATGTAGACAAAAGAAAATACACCTTTATTGTTATTCTATTGTTAATTTATTTAAAAACATCATCTAATAATGCCATTTGTGCTTCGCTTCAGTAAAGCAACATTAAATAAAAACAGTTCGTAGCTGGTGATCCTCACAGAAACCTCAGATTTTCTCCCGTTAAGGTTACAATCTACAGCTTCGTTTCAGATTCCTACATGAAAAATGTTCACATGCAACAAAATCAGAAAAAACAAAACCAAAGTAAACTACAGATAGTTAAAAAAGGCAACTGCTCCCCATAAACAGGCATGTTTAACATCGAATAATTATTATCGTGAGATGTTGGTAATGCAGTTTCAGTAGCATCAACTCCCACAAACAGTTCATAAACACAAAAACCCAAACCGAGCTTTTCACCTTTTTTGACGCGGATTCACACATTCACATAAACCCTAACTCTAATAAATAAGTTGTTCTTTCACTGTTTGTAAGATAAGATATCGTTTTCAGATGGAGTTCGGTTCAATCTGAAGAGTTAGCGGCGACCAGAGGAAGCGCGCAGTGCAGCGTGTGCGGTGGTTTGATCTCTGCAGGCTCAGTAACGGCAACAAGGAGTTTTTAAACATTTAAACACATTCACCAGTTTGCATCACATTTCCATCGACGTCACATACTGGTCTGTCCTTCAGCACGCTGCAGGATTCCTGCAAGAAGTCTGCAGATACAATTCATTTGTACATACAGTAGAGCTGAATTTAACGTAACCAAAAAAAACCCCCAAAAATAAATGCAAACACACACAGAAAAAAAACATTTAAACAAACAGTAACCAGCAAAAATGAAGCTTGTTTTCACAAATATCCAGTCGTTATAAACTCTAAACCAAGAACCACAACAACTTCCTTTGACCCTGTAATAATAAAAAAAACAAAAAACTTTTTCCTCTATTAGCCTGCGAACATGCAAACACGCAGGCAAGGATATTTTACACAGCTGTTCAATTTCAAATTCAAAAACTTGTTAATTTCTGAATTAGTAAGGGAAAACAAAATATATTGACATTTTCATCTCAAATGAACAGAAAAACGGATTGTTTTGCATTTACATGCAGCGATATAATACAGTGTAGCTTTAATTGTTTTGACTCGTTTTTTTACTCTCTAATTTGAGCCAAATGTAGAAATGCTCTGGATTTAACTGGGCAGCTCAATGTGTGTTTGTGGCAATGATTTCATTTAACAACCAAAAACATTAACATGACCTTTTTATTTCTTGCCATCTCTCTTCCACAGACCGGTTCATGATTTCTCCATGTGACATTTTCACAAACTCATTCTTCTAAATATCCAACAGACGGGAAAAACAGTAGCTCCTTCAGTAATGCGTCGTTGGAAGAATATGCTGTGTTGGATTAAATATTTCAGTTTTAAGGAGTTTCTGAGGTGGCTGCGTTTAAATGATGTGATGGCTGGTGCTTTGTGACGTAACATTCATTGAACAGTTGCTGCAGAAAGATTATTAATGATTAAAAGTCTTGATAAAAGTGTAACCGAATGCACTTAAGAGAACAGTGGATTAAATGCACTTAACTTTAGCGTGTTCACTGCTGATTGCATCTGATCAGTTAATACAGGTGCATCTCAGTAAATGAGAAAATCATCGAAAAGTCAGATTATTTCAGTAATTCGATTAAAAAGTGAAACTAAATGATGTTTTTCAAGTGTTTATGCCCGTTAATGTTGAGATCTTGGCTTATAACAAAACATTACTGTGTGAAATTAATTTATATTTCACTTTTTGAGCTAAATTACTGAAAGAAATAGACTTTACAAAGACACTGACTTATTGAGAGGCACTTTCTGTATTTCTGTACATCTGAACGATTTTGCAGCTGAATGCTTCGATAACTGAAACCAGAAACTGTACAGAACTGCTGACCTCAGTAGTACCGAGAGATTTAAACATATTTTTCTCAAGAAATATCAGAATATTTACACGTTGCGACTGGGACGCTATCTTTCAGCCGCCCACAAGTCATTCAGTCAGACATGAAAACATTAATTGACTCCCCAGATTGTGCGCATTTTTTACACTACAACTGAGACTTATGTACAGGAATTTGCTTTTGAAGACAAACTACATTTTTATTTTCCTTATAGTCGATACTAGAGTGCACTAAAGACATTTTAGCAGCTTTTACGTGCAAGCAGAAAGAATCAACATAAAATTCTCCTGTTTGTCACTTCCTATGCAAAGGTAGCTTTCTTCTTTTCAGATTGCTGTTTTGATGTTATTGTTTTGTTTTCATATACACACAATTAAAATTTTTGACCAGGTCAAAACATTTAAACTACGTTGGCAATGTTACCAAAAAATGTGGGGATTCCTGGAGGTACCTCTTCTGGCTGGAAAGAAAAGGAGGAAGACTGGCTTCAAGTCTCTTCCAGCTGACAGCGAAGAGTTAGCGGCCGATGCGCGAAGGCACTTCCCGGTAAAGCTTTCCGCAGACTAGCACCTGGGATTGTTTTGAAGTAACCAGTAGAAGCCCTTTGTAAAGGTGAGAGGTCTTAAAGGTTCCCCAGTCAAAGAAGCGTGAAGCTTGAGATGTATTCGAGGAGTTTATTCCGGTTGGCTTGGGGTCGAAAGGTGCTGCTGAGCTCCAGAACTGACACTCTGTTTTCTCGTCTTTCCTTCAGGACCTAAAGAGTCGTCCAAAGAGGAGATAAAAGTTAAAGCTTCTCTCTGAGTTTCTGAAGCCTGCAGAATAAACCGAATACATTAAACATGCGCACCCCGAGCTCTTTGAATGTCTTCACCGTGTTCTTAACCAGATAGTGAGTTGCACTTTCACCTGAAAAAAAAAAAAAAAGATACAAAGTTAATCAAGCAAACGAAAAAGAACTTAATTTATAAAAATTGTAGGATTTCAAACTTTTATATCAGAGGTTTTCAAACTGTGTTTTTTATAAACTTGCTAACATCATACAAGCTAAATAAATAACACTTTACGAGTGCATCTGTTAAGGACCCCAAATCTATTTTTTGACAACAAAGCTTGACAAATATTCAGTTTTCATGCTTCAATAAATCCATTCTTTCACACTAGATTAACTTAACGTGCAACAAGACACTGTGACCTCATAATAACTGAGAAAACCTGCTGTCACTCAAAGTTTCTAAAACCCAGAACTCTGTAAAGGTTTTGTTTTTCAGATTTCTGCTTTACAAAGTAAAGTCACTTTTTAATCCCTAATAACTTCAAATTACATGATAAACAGAAAAATAATAACTCAGGTTTAATTTAATGTTTTTGTAATGCTCAAAGTTATTTTGAAGTAGCATTATAATACATCGGCTTCACAAATTCTTCACTAACATGGTGATGATCTTTGATGAAGGAGGAGAAACTGCAGCTAACTTTAGCTTATTTCCACCGTTTGTTGACATGCACTGGTTGATGATTCACTTCATAAAATGCTTTGTGGGTCTGAATATTTGCTTGATAAATAAAACTTATAGAGTTTATAAATTCAGAACTTTGAGCCACAAAATGTTGCAGATGAAATGTTTTGTTATCAGGAGATGAAGTGGGGAAAAAGACAGAAGGACGCATCGTATGGCTGTTGAAAAAGAATATTGTAGTAATTGATTATTGTTACGACTGACTGGCTGAATCCAAGCATCGCTAGCTAGCTAACTAACTAACTAACTAACTAGCTAGCTAACTCACTCACTCAACGATAACAACCTGGAAACGTTGATGTTCTGCTGCTAGCATTTAACGCTTAGCAACAACTCACAGGCGGAAGTGAGAGTGCTGCGCAACACAAATAATCACCCGGCCGGAACACGGTGCCTTAATTAATAAAACATAATTTAATGAAGATAAATAATGTTTATTAAATTTTCCTGGAAGAACTTTATGAGTACCTTCATTCGAGTACTCTCGAATGAAGGTACTCGATTCATTCGAGGAGTCGCTACAGTCCTCCTGCACTGAACAATAAGTGAGTATGACCAATAACACAGAGAGCAGAGCATGTGTGCAGTCTTACCATAAGCAGCCACGCCTCTCTCTGTCCGTGTCAGCAGGTATTTGAAGAGCCTCAGGGTGAAGTCGGACTCAGGCATAGGCTGACTCAAGCCATGAACAAACACGGCGGCGCCGCTGTAGGCCTCCAGCACTGGACTGAGCAGGCGCTGAAGGAAGATGAAGAACTCCTGGTGCTCAGCTGACAGGCTCACCTGGTTCAGAAACAACAATAATCATCTAGGCGGTTCTTGGAAGTGATTTCAAAAGTTTAAACATTTTGAGCGGCTGCATGAGAGCAGACCTTCAAGTAGCGATCTCGCTGCTCCTCCCCAAAGTCGCTGTCTTCGTCCTCTTCGTCGCTTCTCCAGGAGAGCGGCTCGGGGAACTTCTTAGGCCAGTGTTCCTCGGTTGGGCTGGAGTTCATTTCCTCCTGGTCCTCCTGAAGCACAAAAACAAAACGAGGAGAACTGGGAAAAACTCTTCTATGCACCATAAATCTGGCGCAAGAAAACTGCAAAGATGCTGAAACACTGAATCCCACCTGTTTAAATCTGCCTTTGATTCATAATAACTGGAACATATTTAATGAAAAATAATCTAATATTCGATTGTTGGTAACTGTATTATGTTTTTATGATGTAAAGCGCTTGCTTTATTGACATTTTTGTCCAACAGAAGTAAAGTTAAATCTATAAACTTACTTCAGCCACATAGAGGACCCCATACTGGATGAGTCGGGTCACTGCATCGTTCAAAACCTGGTAAATAGTCTGGCAGGGCTGCAGGATGGAGAAGAGAGTTGTTGTAAAAATAAATATAAAAATAATAAGACAAATCCCCTGTAGCAGGACTCATACACTTTTCTCACAATAATTCAAGAACTTAGTCAAACGTTTCCAACAGAAATTAGATGAAAACAATACCAAGAATAAACCAAAGAAGACAGTGTCAAATAGTGAATTACCACTTTTATTATTAAGATCTTCTGATAGCGTTCTACATTCACCAAGAGGGACAAGAAAAACTAAATAATAACATTTTATGCTTGAAATGTCTCTTACACAGAAAGTTACAAAAATGTTCTTGCTAGGTTTTCTTGATTTTAGAGAATAGAAATAACTTAAGTAATTCTAACTGACAAGAGAAATTTGATCTGATTTAACTTCAGACAGTGAGAAAAAAATGCGTATGTGACTTATTACCTTTAAATATCTGGATTCAACTTTAAATAAAGCTTTTCAAATGTAGGCTTTTCATCAAGTTTATTACAAAACTGTGTAGCTTGAATGTTAAGCACTTTCAAGAACTTTTTATATAAATCAAGCACTTTCCACACCCTGAAAACACCTAATTGCACCAGTACAAACCCTGGAGTAGGAGAAATAAGTTCTCACAACGCATAAAGTAAAATTGGTTTCCCCCAGAAAACGTGCTAAGCCTGGTGGTTGGGCGCTCAGCAGACATTCATCCAGTGGCCCAATTGCAGTTTTTCAGTTAAAAAATGCTTAAAGTTGACAGGAAATTTGAAAATATCACTAGATAATTATGTGTGGGAGATTAACACCTGAACAGCAACTATAAAGACTTAAAAAATGCAAATATTTTAAAAAAACTTAAATAAATAAGCAATGCTTAGCACAAGTAAAGCCTGGTGGCCTGCCAGGATTATAATACACTGAGGGAAACTCTGAGCAATCATATCTTTCTTAAACAGCAAAGTGCAAAATTTCCAATAATGCAATCCATGTGCTGAACTTACTGGTGCCACCGCCACCTCGTTGGTCAGGAAGTGGGAGAGACCTGCCGCCTTGTGGATGAGACGCTCCTGACTGAGCAGAAGGCTGCTGCAATCCTTCGGTCGGTGAGGAGACTCTGTGATGAGATCTCGCTGCAGTGACAGGATGCTGCAGGCTGGAAACAAAACAAGCATTTAGAAATCCTGCAAATATGTAAAAGCTGCAGCCGAGCGACACAAGTAGAAACGGCTGTGTCATCGTACCGATGATCGCGTCCGGAATGAAGACGTGGAAAAGGCCGTTGCTGTAAAAGTTGAGCTCGAAGAGCGCGGGTACGGTCTGACAGGCAGTGACGGTGAGCTCTCCGTTGCGGTTGCCGCTGCCGGTCATGTTGATGCATTTTTCCAGGTGTTGGAGCGCACGCATGACCACATCCTCGGAGCCCCCTGAAAAACCCAGGTCAAAGTCCCGGGACAGGATCTCCTCCTTCATGTTGAAGAAGTCCTCTACCAGCTTGGCCATAAGAACCCCCTAAAAAAGACAAATAAAACACTTTAAAAGACCTTTCTGTGATCAGTTGTTTTTAGATATTATGCAGTTACACCAGAGAGGCTGCAGAGGGCAGGCATGTGCCACAAATGTGCCAAAAATTGACGGGAGAACAGTTGTAGGAAAACCAGTCGGTACTAGAGTTAAATCAAAGTGCACAGCTAAAGTTTTCATACCCCTGCAACTTTGTAACATTTTCTCATAATGCAACCGTAAACCTAAATGTATTTTATTGACTTGTTATGTGATAGACGAGCGCTTTGGGATGATTAATGGAGCTACAAAAGAGTTAAGGGTGCACCAATTTATCGGCAAGCTGATTTATTTGTGTAGATTTCCTTAATGTTGAGAGATTTGTGATCGGCTGATACTTGATTGTAAAGCCGATATTATCGACCTCTGCCAACCAGTGTTGGCAGAATTAGATGTTCCTCTTCTGCTCTGCCTTTAGAGAGGGTTGACTGATAGTCCGGCCCAACAGGTCATGTCTGCATGTCTGCAGTTAACAATATTCACTCCACTGTTGCCAACTCAGCGACTTTCTTGCTATTTTTAGCAACATTTCAGACAAAAAACAGTTGGTATTGGTATTAAAGTTTGGTGATCAACGATAGACAAAAAACTGCAATCGGTGCAGCCCTAATTGGAATGGCTCAGTCAAAGTCCGGATCAACTCTTGTGTAAACCTGACAAAGCCTGAGCTGCTTAGCAAAGAAGAATGAGATACATTTCACTCTCCTGATCTAAATCAGGTAGAGATGTATGATAAAGGACTTGCAGCAAAGTCAGAGCTCTCTTATTAACAAAAACAAATTTAAGATTCTCTTTCCATTTCATCTATGGTTTTTCCAGAAAAATGAAACTCACTGCAGTAAATTAAATAAATTTAAGCGAGATGAAAACAACAAGTTTTGCTGGACAGTAGCTGGTCCCAGAAATTATTGCAATAAATGATATTATTATTTTGAGACTGTTTTCAAGTAACATATTGATAGTAGTATAATAATGCAAGTTTGCTCTCTCAAAGACTTCACACTGAAACTGGAAGATATTTTAAATATCCCAAAATAAAACACAACAACCAAAAAAGTAAATAAAATAAAATAAAATAAAAAGGAGACCAAAACCATAAATAAAATGGATTATGAAATCTCTGTAAACAAAATGTTCATCATAAGAATGGAAATAATCAAGCTCAGTTTAATATTTAATCAATTGATTATTGCAACAGGGTTGTGAATACTTTTGAAAAGAACACTACAGGATATGATACTTACCAGGAAAAAGGAAGAAATGAGA
This sequence comes from Brachyrhaphis roseni, assembly GCA_903066815.1. Taxonomy (NCBI): domain Eukaryota; kingdom Metazoa; phylum Chordata; class Actinopteri; order Cyprinodontiformes; family Poeciliidae; genus Brachyrhaphis; species Brachyrhaphis roseni. The sequence continues at coordinate 19,887 of CAEFZY010044213.1, forward strand.
AAACACACAGAGACAGAGATAAGAAACTCACCTGTCTGTGTCGGTACAGAAGCAGACAGGCCACAATGTGAGTTGACATAATCGCTGATGATTTATTAGCAGCTGAAAGAGGAAAAAAATGCTGATATGAGCAACAAACATGAGAAAATATAATACACAATCACATTTTTTTGTTTAATTATCAAAAAATCTTCATGCAGTACAAAAACTTGTAAGTATTTTAGTCTAGTTTCTAGTGCAAATATCTTAGTTAACGTGAATTAAGACAAAACTAATTTAAAAGTAACTTATCAGCAAGATATAGAAGTTTGTTTTAAGTAAATAATTCCTTAATATTTGTGAAAAATTGCTTGTTCTATTGTCAGATTATTTCACTTATGGTGAAATTGTCTTGTTTTAAGTAAATTTATCACCACCAATATTAAGGAATTATTTACTTAAAACAACCTTCTATTTATAAGTATAGATACTCATAAGTTAGTTTTGACTTAATGCAAGTGTAATAAGATATTTTCACTAGAAACTAGACTAAAAATACTTGGTAAGATTTGATGTTTTTGCAGTGCGAGCAAAAACAAATAGGAAAACGTCAAGGAAAAGACATTTCAGCCGCTTTATTTCTATTTAATTCAATTTAATTAACTTGTCCTCATTAATTATTGAGAATACTTCTCAGTGTGGGGAAACCCTGCAGAGACAGTTTCTGAAGGAAGCACCCCACTGAGAAATGAAAAAACCTCTGGCAGAAGCAGATTCACAGCTGGAGATAATCTGCCTCAACTGGACAAGAAAAAAACAACCTGACAGGTTAAATATTTACTTCAAATATCCAGAATGTTAAGATCATCCAAGAGTTTGTGTTCCCCTGAAAACACATTAGAAAAATAAAAGATTATGTGCTCTACCAAAGCACAGGTTACTAGAGTTCATCTCCGGCGTAGCGAACACAAAAACTGGCACTGCATTCTTCCAGCTTCTCTCCTCCCTCTCTCCCTATTGGCTAGAAACAACATGCCATCCAGCTGACTGCTCTGCAATTGGCTGAACAATAAATTACACAAAAAAGGAGCTTTAGCATGCATCTGAATGAGAAGAGGAGAGCCAGTCTCTGCAGTGTTACCCCAGGGCACAGCGCCCTGAGTGATGTGATCCTGATGGGCTGATGCTGCGCCACGCAGTGCTGGATTTCAATTAGGATGAAAGATCATGTTTCATTGGTGGACAGGTGCAGCTTTAACAAAGGATGAAAATGAGGCTCTGAGCAAAACTGAATAAAATAGGAACAAACAATGTGCTCCAATGTTTTCAATAAATGCTGTAAATGACTATGCTAAAGGCTGCAGTAGATTAACTGGAGTTTGTGAATTTCTTACTGAAGAGGACGTGCTTGGCCAGGTTGTTGATGGCATGTCGTCTAAAGAGTTCGTCTGGGACTTCTCTGTCCATCACTTCCTCTTCCTGCTCTTCAAACTGACCATCAGCCCTGGAACAACAACAAACAGTCCAAGACATTAGGATATCACTGCACTGCAGAAACACAAAATCTTACCAAGTATTTCTGGTGCAAATATCTTAATACACTTGAAATAAGACAAAACTAACTTACACCAAAATTAGTTGGCAAGATCTTTTGTTTTTGCAGTGTAATTTTATTCATACACTGAAACTTATTCCAGCAGGGGCTTCCTCAGTGTATTATAAGCCTGGCGGGCCACCAGGCTTTATTTGGCTATCACAAGATACTATTAATAGTAATAAACTGTATAATAAATTAGTGAATTAGTTAGATCATTTGTGTTGTTTTTATCTCCAAAGTGTGGTGTTGGAAAAGTTTGACTTTTTAAAATGTTTGCGGTTTTTAAAGAACAATTTTCTTTGCAAAGACTTCAAAATTAATTTAATTTGTTGTTTTGTTAATTTATTTTGGATATTTAAAATGTCTTCCAGCTCCAGTGTTAAATGTTCATTAGAATTTAAAGTTTACTGATCTTTGAGAATGTGTTCTTGTGTTGCCATTATATTACTTAAAAATGGTCTCCAAACAACAACTTTATCGTTTATCGCAATAACTTCTGGAACAATTTATCGTCCAGCAGAATTTGTTATCGTGACAGGCCTATTTGGGCATAAATTAATGAAATTACTGAGGAATCCTGATCAGTTTATGTCTTAAATTTAACTTTACATTCAATTTAACTCCATAAAAGGTGACAGACTATGCTCTTTGTTTCACCTTCATATGTTTAAGCTGCAATCTGTCCTAGAAAATACATTTCAGATCTGAAGTTGATGCCTTACAAATGTTTTTTTACCACAACATTTAAACACTGAACCTGCGTTTCACATTTTTTTGCTTCCTTTATATCCAAGCTCTTTGTCTGTCTCAACATGTCCCAACAACCCTCCCTGCTCGGTGAATAAAACAAACCTTTAGGTATGCGAGTGCTAACTTATATTCATTCCACTTTTTTTAAAGTGATATAAACTCTGAATAAACAAACTGAGTTGGAGATTTTAGACATGCTAAGAGAGGCTGCAGCTGTCATAAGGAACATTCTGTACGGTCGTCTCTGTTTTACTAAAATGAACTGGAGCAACCTCTCCCAGTGGAAAGTCGAGGGCTCAGATCTCAGATGTCGGATGACAGACGCCGCTGTGAAGCAGCAGGAGGGAGAAATTAGCTTTGGACATAAAGGCTGTCACATCTCAGGCGAAGGGGCATCTGGTTTCTGCATTAACGACGGACAAATAAAAACACTGTGGATGAGGAAAAGTGCATTACTGTGCAGAAATGATGTATGGCATCAAGGTGTTTTCCAGGGATACTGGTGGGGGAACATGACGGCTCCTCTGGGTGTCCAGGTACTCCTAAATATAACAACAGGGACACAAAAGGCTTTAGGACATTTAATTAATGACTGACGCACTGAATCAAGATCTTAAAATACTTCATTAAAATGCTTAACAGTAAATATTGTTTATGTCAAGCGTCAAGAGTTTCTGCTTTGCCTAATGAGACCAATACGGTTTTAGAGAAACACAGTTCCAGTTAAAGTTTCTGCAGAGTTTTAAAAAACTCTATCTTTATATTTGTGATTATAGGACAGATTTTATTTTTTCCTAGCATGCAAAATTGCGAAATTAGATAAGCAGCTATTTTTTAAAAAGGAATGTGTACTTGTCTTTCCCTTTTTGAAGACAGGGCATGTGCTTCACATCATATATATGCTCCAGAAAAACTTAAAAATCTGTTTATTTTTTTATCAATTTCTTAAAAATAAATAGTGAATTATAAAAAAAAATGCTTCAAGGTCATTTATTTTAAATGAAATATTCAGGGAAATATTATGACTTACTATTAGAAATAATGCCAGAATAAAGTCATAATATTAGGATATGAAGTAATAGTTTTATGAGAAATAAAAGGAGGAAAGTTGAGCATCGGGTTTACAAATAAGGAATTTGTTATCAGTAGCAAAACTTTGAAACAACTGTGCAAACAAATGTCTATTAAAGAAGCCTTCTTCTTTAAAACAAATATTTTTTAATCTTGATAATATGACTTTCTTCTGGCAATATGCGTCCTTATTCTGCTAATATTTTGACTTTATTCTCATAATATTATGACCTTATTCTGGTACCCAGTAACATTACAAGGAATTTTTTTCACCACTGAGCAAAAATACTTAAATTAAAATTAGGATTTTTACTAAATCTTTATTTTTCCTGCACTAAAATAAATAATTTAAAGTATTTTGGACACATTTTCAATAACAGTAAAAGGCCGGTGCAGATTCACCTTTAGAGAGAAGGGCTGGTTGAAATCAACTCGAACACAACCGTAGTTTTTCCTTAGCATCCGAAACACTCCACATGCTATTCCCCACCAACTCTCATTCTGCTTAGGTTTACCCTGAGGAACACAAGAAACAAATGAAAAAAATTACTAATTAAAATCTGGATTGGGTAATCATAGATTAGAAATTAAATAAAAATAACACAGACAACAAACCAAAACATGGGTTAAGAAATACATTTAGCAAGAAAACATATTTTTCTCTTTAAAAAATATAAATATGTATTTGTTCTGTAAAAATCTATTAATTAATTGATAATCCAAAAAACAAACAAAACAAAAAAATCAACAGATTAACTCTACAATGTATTGCTGTTAAGGAATGAGCTTTTCACATTTGGATGTTAGAAGTGTTTATTTTATCTGCAGATGAATCCTTTGCTACAAAAGATCAGATGTATGCTGAGGGAAAGTTATGTTTTTGCATTTTGGGCAATAAAACCACTATTTTCCTGTTTAAGAAGTAATTTAAATATTTGCATCTTTTATTGTATTTCTAATATTGTATAAAATAAGCTTAAGTGGTTAAATGTAGAAATTACAAAATGTGCCGATCTTATTATCCAATTAAATAATCACACATATACATAAATGTACAGCTCTGGAAAAAAATAATAGACCACTTAAAGTGATCAGTTTCTCAGATTTTACTCTTTATAGATATATGTTTGAGTAAAATGAATATTGTTCTTTCATTCTATGAACTGCTGACAACATGTCTCTGAAATTCCAAGCAAAAATTTACTATTTATTTGCAGAAAATAACCAAAAAGATGCAGTGCTTTCAGACCTCAAATAATGCAAAGAAAACAAGTTCATATTCACTTAGAAACAACAATACTAATGTTTTAACTCAGGAAGAGTTCAGGAGTCAATATTTGGTGGAATAACCATCAGGTTTTCAATGGGGTTCAGTGCAGTGGGCTCTTATTTTTTTCCAGAACTAAATAAACGTTTATTGTCAAAGCAAGGAACACAGGGCATCGTCCAAGAGCTTACCAGCTGCTCGCTATTGTAGTTGCCTTCAATAATGCGGTCATACGAGATGCCAACTGGCACGACCAGCACGTCTCCGATTGCCCCTGTGAGCAGCGTGTCGACCACGATGGACAGCATGCCTGCGCGGGGTGGAAATGGCTTACCGCTGCGGGACCGCGTACCCTCCAGGAAGACCTCCAAAAACTGCTGCTGCCTCAATAACTCCTCTGTGTACTGCAGGAGGATTGAAACAAAGAGTGCATATGTGAGAGGAGTGGGCCAAAGGTCGACGACAAAAAGAAGGTTCACCATTAAACACTTGAGGTGAAAATGTTTACCATTGAATAATAGAAATTAATCCAGGGATAATGAGGAAGTGAGTGTAAACAAAGCGAAGTAGACTATGCTCACACTGCAGCCTGATTTTTCTTCCCCTTAATACGACCTGTAGCTGATGTTTTCATGACAGTCTGAACAACACAGATGGAATTTGTTTCGAATGCAACCCAGGCCACTTGGATATCCGATACTTAAGCGATTCAAATGTGACCTGAATCTGAACGGCCAGGTTGCATTCATCCCACCGGAGCGTCATTTATACTCGACAAACATCACTATTCTGCATCCCCCTACTCTTAAGAGGGAAGAACAACAACAAACTACTAGGATAAGGATTAAGTTGTTAATATCCTGGCTTCAGTGGGACAACAACTTCAAAATTGTAAACTATGCTCCACCGTTAGCATCAAGGTTTACTTCCGCAAACACTTCTTTTTTACTGAGCACCCTCTCTGTGTGACGTTATCGCGCCCTCTACTGCGCATGCAGGACACTTTCAGGTCGTTTGCAGTTCACACTGGAGATCACATCCAGGTCGCTTATATTTGGAAGTGTGAACAATCACAGCAAAAAAATAAAAAAATTGATTTGACAAAAATCGAATTTGGGTCACTTCAGGCTTCAGCGTGAACGCAGCCTTAGTTCGTAAGAAAAATAATCCCTGAATGCAACCTTTTGACCCGGGCATGTTCAGGTCGCAGCTACGCAGCGTAACCATATCCCTCTGGGTTTAGCATACACACAGCTGTCTCTTAAGAAGAGAATTTGTTTCCAGAAATATAACATAGATAAGGTCACAGAGTTCAAACTGCAAAGAGAAAGAACATCTAGGCTCTAAGGGAGCCATTTTGGTCTTCACTGCTTCTGCATTTCTCCCTGTGAAATCTGATATTCTGCTTGACAACATTCCAAATGTTGTGGCAAACTTGGATAATATTGTCAGTTCAACGAAAAAATACAAAAATCTGGTGCTCGTCATTTTGAGTAGCTGCTTATGCGTCTTGGAGATAACTCTTATCTAACAGAAGGCGTGTACAGTCAGCTCGGCTGCACTCTTCAGACTTTTCAGTTTTAAAACGTTGTCAGCTACATATCAGCAGTTAAACAGAAACATCAAAAATAATTTACAATGTAGTGCAAAAGTATTCAGACCCGTTGAACTTAATCACATTTTGTTACGTTACTAATTTCTGTGTTTTCTATTGCGATTTAAAGTGAGAACAATACAAAGTAGCACATAGCTATGAAGTTGATTTTAAAAGCTTTTACTTTGTAAAATTGCTCAGACTGAGTCAGGTTGGATAGAAAGCATCAGTTTTCAAGCAGATTTGAGTCTGGACTTTGACTAGGCCACTCTACTACAGTATATGAATATATTTTTATGTAAACCATTCCAACGTAGCAAGTCTTGTACCCTCTAGTATTGGAAAATTACTTGGATTTACTTCAAAACAATCTTCTCATCAGTTCTGAAATTTATCTGCCTCGTAGCTTTGTTAAATTATGTTTTATTATTTAGAGCATCGCGTTGCGGTCGGGTGACTGATTATGTTGCTCAACACTCTCATTTCCCCTTTGAGTTGTTGACGAACGTTACGTGTTAGCAGCAAAATACCCAATTTTCTAATTCGTTAAGGGAAGATTTTAGTGATTCGTGATAACATTCGGGTTTTTATTGTTTTTGGGGGGACCAATAAACATCCTGAATTGACTGGCGTGATGCCTGGAGTACGGCAGCCTTTCTCCTCTGAGAGCTGCTGCCTAGTGGTGGTGAAGAGCGCTGCAGGTGTATTTATACAGGTGAGCGGATAGTCTGAACACGATGGGCGGCTGTGCTTTAGATGCTTAACGTAAGCGTAGCTTTACGGACGAACCAGAAAATTAACTTCATTTCATCCCGGTCTCACAAATGGGTGGCGGAGCTCATCGTGGCTGTACATAGCTGGTAGATGTGTTTCTGCGACGAATGAAGGTGTCAAATCTCGTCGCTAACATAAACACAAAAGCTGTAAATAGCTGGACAAAGAGAAAGTTCATCGATTAAATCGACTGAATATGAATACATAAACTAAAACTTAAAGTAGACAATTTTTAATAAGAGTATTTGTGAGCCTGTCTCTTTCTTATTAAACTGAGTATAATTTCCGATTTTTATGTAACTTTTCTTCAGGTTAACTTAGAAAGTGAGCTAATATTGTTACAGGTTAATTTTCTAATCTACAGAAAAGTAATTCTTAGGGACGATCAAATATGAAAAATTGGACTGATGTTAATATCCGGCAGTAACACTGCTGTTATGTTAGCTTTACCAATATTTTATTTTATCATTTTTTTTAAATCCAATTACTCAATTAAAGAATAATCTATCAATTATTCTCTTATGATTACAAATATTGCTAAAGTATTAGTTTACAACAGCCCTATATGAGATTACAGAGACCTAATACACGTACACACGCCAGTCTAATTTTTTTTACATTTTTATTTTATACTTTCTCCTTCAACATTTGAAGTGTTTAGCTGCATTGTGACAAAATACAAAAAAGCTCACTTTACTTTTGAAAGCTTCTGTCATTTAAAGCTTCTTAAAGCATTTAGAAAGTAGTTATTTACGTTTTTTCTCCTTCACTGTGGAGCTCAAACAGGTTTTCTAAGTAGAAACCTGCAAAGCTCTATTTTCTGGTTGAACAAAAAAAGGTTCTCCATCGGGTTCTGGCTTAAATAGACTCTCTTATTTCCTATAAAGCTTTTCATCCACACAGAAACCCAAAACGTTCTTCCTGTTTGAAAGGTGCTGAACCATAAAAGCTTTGAAACTTGCATTATGTGATGGTTTACAGGTAAAACATGGAGGCCGATTTAACCACCTGAGCTAGCATGGACGTCTGCGGTCACAGAAGCTCGTAAACCGATCAGGAGATCTGAAAACGAATCCTTAAATTAAAAAGTCAGAAGATGCATAACTCGACCCAGAAGGTTTCACATGCCAGGATCAAATTCACTCAAACATCGGAGGGACATTTTACAATGTTGACTGCAAATTTAGCAGGTTTGAATAACTTAAAGCAGAGAAGCAAAAACATCTCACTGTGTAAAAAGAAAAAAACGACTTACTGTATGCAACAGCGACCTGTACAAAATGTCTTTCTTTCCATCCACTGTCTCCTCCATTCTCCGCCGGATGAAAAATCCACCAAGTTTACGAATCACAGTGCTGAAAAAAAGAGAAAAGAGATGAATTTTGTTGGTATGTTGGGTCAAACTTTATACGAGGCTTTGCAGCTATTTACCTGAGGATTGGGATGCTGAGATTGTTTCCAGCCGCGATGTGGGGCGCCTTGATGTTATGACAGAACAGAATCAGAGTGATGAGTAGGTAGTCGATGTGGGATTTGTGGACTGGGAGAAAGACCATGGGCAGTTTTCGCTGCAAAGACCAAAAAAAAAAAAAAAGATTGACTAAAGAAAAACTGTATCTATTCGCAGAAAACAATAAATTACAAATGACTACTGCATATGTGGGACAGAGGGATAATTTTATCAGCCATTTTTCATCTCAAAATTGCTTCTGCAGACTCAGTTCACACAGTCCTTTTAAAAGTATCATAGCTTAAAATATAAGTATGATGAATGGACAGTGGACAAACAGAAATGAAGGCCGCAACCTTCACAGAGAAAGAAAGTCTGAAACTTTTCAGTGAAAAACTCTGTACATATATAGTTGGATGCAGTACTATAACTTCCTCTGAAGCCCAATGATGAGGAAGAGTAAATATACACATCACTAAATAAATTAGAGAAATTTAGTCGTTTCGCTTTGCGAGATGATGCTAACCACTGAGGCAGCGTTCTTCACCATCTCCAGCTGTCCTTTGTGGATCTGGATGCTGCAAAAGAAGCCATTGAACAGCCTGAGGAGCACCCACCCTGTCAGCCTGAAAGGATAAAGTAAAGTAAAAATGGAGCAACAAGCAAGTTTTCTTTTTTTTTTTAAAACAGAATAATCCTGAAACCTGATGAACGGCGGAGAAACGCTGGCCACCATCTCTTGGAGGACGGCTCTTGCTTTCTGCTTCACTTTACTGACCGGCTGGCTGACAGCAGCCTCCGACTCTGCTGCAACCTTCGAAATGGTGGACTCCACCCTGCAGATTACAAACACAAATCACAAAAACATCTAAAATCAAAAATCATTTGGTGTCTCTTTGTTCTTTTATACATTTTGCTTTCACAGTAGCTGTTGCATTGGCTTTCCGTGAGCAACAATCAATGAAGCAAATATAATTTATGTCCCTTAACTCTCTAATTTAAGGGTGTCAAACTCATTTTGATTTTGGGCCAAATTCAAAATCTGAACATTTTTAAAGGGACGTTTACGCCAGAAAGTACTGCTAAAACCAATTAAACTGTTAAAATATCAATACATCGCTGTTCCTCCAAGATTTTGTGACTGTTTTGGTGTTTTTTGCGTTCAAAATTACAGATTTTGTGATGCTAATTTAGAAATGTTTGTAAGGATTTTTTACAATATTTGCAGACGTGCATGATGTTGAAAGTGGCTTTTTATTAGTAGCTGTATCAGTCATGGACTGTAACCTGACATCAGGTAAGGTTAAGGCAGCAGTCACTTAAACCCAATGTTTTTGGCAAATCTTGAGAAAATTTGCAGTAAAAATTGAGATTTTGTAAATTTGTGAAAAATAGGAGAGACTTATTGATTTACTTTGGAGTCTAAAGGGCCACATAAAAAGCTACTGCGGGCCAGATTTGGCCCCCGGGCCTCAAGTTTGACACTTGTAGTTTAAGTGATAAATAAAGCAGCGACAGTCCAGCCAAATTTGCAGTACCGTATTCCCGCCACAATTTGAACGACATCTGAAAAATTCCAACGTATTTGTGCTTTCCAGTCACTATCGGGTTATTACGGTAATTTCACCCGCCGCTGTAGCAGGGAGTGAAATTGATCTGAGGGGAATTCCTTTAATAGACGGTAAATTGCAAAAATAACTTGCCAGACATTGAAAGTTCCAGTTGCTATGGATAAATGGGCAAATATATTTACTCACAGGACATTTAAAGAACTGCGTACAATTAAAATAAGCAAACATCTCCAGGCAGATTTTAAATTTAGGACATAAAGGGTTAAAAAAGGTCACTTCGACCCCCACCTGCTGCTGTTCAGCACATTGTCGACCACATTCCTGGCGAACATGTCCTTGTGGACGTCTCTCTCCGTAACGAACAGCACATAGCTGAGCCTGCGTGCCAACCAGCCCCGCTGTCTGCAGCATCAGACAAAGACAGACCAAAACACAAGGCATCATTCTTTTTCCCCTCGTAAAAGTGCTGAAAATACACACAGGGATATTCTGGTGATTTAACATTAGCAGATACAATCAATAACTGGCACCCAACTTTGTCAGAAAATACAATAGTCTTAGTGATATCCACTTTTTTCCAGTGTATCATGTGCTCACCCACAGAATACAGTCAAAACAAATATTACCAACATATTTATTTAAGACTAACAGAGGTCTATGCTGACCTAGTTAAACTAATTTTCGTTCTGGGACAAATCAAGATCCTGAATGCTTTTAAAGGGCCGGTTGTGCCAGAATGTATTGATATTGTTCTGCAAAAAAAAGATAATTAAAGATTCCAACTGTATGTTTAAAGTCAGATGTAAAATTATAAACCTTTGAGCATCTTAAGTGATGTGTTTTCAGAACAATATCGTAGCTTTTTTAACCCTCATTAACCCTGAGTTGAAGAAGCCAGAGGCTGTCCTGCTGCTTTGGACCAGGATTTGACTGGACCAACCTGAATGCCATTTGTGAAAACCTGAAATACTGATGATGAAATGCAGAATGTAGCTTTACTGCATCTTAGTGGTTCCAGGTTTTCAGGTACACACATGGCATTATTTTAATAAAGTATCACACATCTGCATTTTTATTGTTTGCCCCTCAATATCAAGGAGAAAAAATTTCTTCTTGGAACATTCCCAATGTAATGAAGAACGAAGCTGATTCGGTTGGTTTTGGATACACAATCACTCCAGGGTGTCGGGTTAGAACAGTGGATATATATGTTCAGGTGAGTTGATGAAATAAGAGGATGTCCGACTCCAGAATGTAGCTTTACTTGAATTTATTCAACTTTTGAGGTTTGTCCATACATTACAGACACATGTAGATGTGTGTGTGTGTGTGGTTCTCTAGAAAGATAAACAAATACAAATTATGAGAACATGCTTGTCAATACTCTCACAAATAAACTAAATTTTTCCCCCTTTAAAGGGCTCAGCATAGCGGACTGCCAGGCAGCCTTTTTCACAGCCGCCCCCGTATTCACAGGTGAATACGAATAACAAAAAAAAGGCTGCGTAAGAAAGGGGGTTAATCATCCTTAGGCAGGGCAAGTAGGCTGACAAGTCTTGCCACGGGTCGCACGTAGGTTCGTCCCTTTACAGTCACTTCAGCTGATCTGATCCGGGCGTCCGG